>JAQIUQ010007131.1:0-100233 GCA_030378365.1 Hybognathus amarus | reverse complement strand
TGTCCTCTGCAGTACGAATGAGAAACTACCAGCTCAGCGAAAGAAGGGGATGTGACTCTTTTTCCTTCCAGCTGCAACTCAGTGATTAGGCTGTTGTCCCAGCAACCTCTGCAAAATTGCTTGAGAAGGCAATCGGTTCCGTTCAGCTTCAGCAACACCACCTCGTCTAATTGCAACACTGAGCATTACATGAAGACGGTGAAGGTAGGTGGAGGATTTTTCCCTTTGATTTTGCAAGGTGCCAATGAACTTTGCAAACAATTCATCTCCATCTTCCACTGAACCATACACAGACTCCAACAGTTCCAAACACTCTAGTGGTAGGGCATATGGGCCGATGTGCTTGACAACGTCCGAGGCTGGAGGCAGTAGGCTGTCGAGAATCTTCCCAGTCTTGTGCAGTTCAGAGAGAGACTTGTCATTCAGTAGGAAATCCACACTTGTACGCCAGGTGTCGAAGTCTGGTTCATGGCTAGGGCGAGGGATTCTTCCTGAAAACGATTTCAGTCCGGAAAGTAGCATTCGAAGAGGACAAGGATTCACTGGTCTTTACCACATGCTCCATTACTACTCGTTGGATTCCTGGTGGACTCAGAGCACTAACAGGTAGGTTCAAGGACATAGTCTCTGCAACACTGGCGCCAGTACTCTGTATGTTATGAGAGGACTGTGCCAGGGTGGAACACTCAGTAGTGGTGAGATCCTTGGTGAGGACATTACTGTTGTTTCTACTTGCCCTTGTTGCACATTAGCAGATGGTTGGTATTCTTGATTCAAGTGTGGAGGGGTATTCGCATGCATACTGCTGTCATCTGCAGGCTGTTCAATTTCTTGCTCAAGTCTTGTGGATTCATTTTCTGTGGAAACATCATTGCAGAAAACTTTTGCAGCTCACATTGAAGCACTTCCTGAACGGTTATTCCACTGTCTCTGGCGATGGCCTTCAGTTCTTCCAGATACCCTTCAGTAATGTCGTCACTTGTTGCATTAGTATACACACTCCTCAAGCTGCGTACATGGAATACATTAACATCTAGTGTGCTTCTGATAGTCAAGGGCAGTGAGGCTTCCAAATTGTGCATGGCAGACTCGTGTGAGAATTCCACAATAGCACTGTTGTAATACTCTGACTTGGGATCGTCAATGATTAAATTGCGTTTGATGGATCCATATTTTAGCAGGCAGTCTTCTATCTCTGAATCTGGGTCAGAAAGGGTTAAACCACTTACAATGACTGCTCTCCGCACGTTAATGTCTTCACGTTTCACTACTTCCATTTTTGTCTGTTTTAACTGTTATTCTATGGAGCAAACTGGCTCAAATTGTTTTTTCTTCTTACTTTTCTCTTAAATTCTTTGTCTACTTGTGATTATTAAGTAGTTTTAGATGTACACTTTGCTATAATTTTGCTCCTGGCTGGCTCTGCCAAGTTTTGTGTAACGAGTGGCACGGATTCTATATCTCACAATTTCAGAAGATTTCCGGATCGACTCACTGAAGCAAAACTAGCAAAAGTCAATATTATAATAAATTAAAATGAGTAAATCACTCAGACTACTGTAATGCAATCTGCTAAATAAAAGGTAAGTATATTTTCTCTTTGTTGGCAATTTGAATAATTATGCAAATGAAAATAAAACAAAGCAATTAAATGACAGAAAAATACAGTACTTCAAATGAATTACATATACCAGGAAACAATGAAAATTCTCAATGTCACTTTTCGAAATCTCAGCCTCAATATTTAAATTCCAAATTCAACAATTGTATTCTCACTTTCAAAAATAAGAAATAAGAATGTTCATCAAAATGGAAAAACAGTTCAGTCCATGAGGAGGAAAAAAAAACTCAAATTCTTGTCTTCAGGAAAATCCAGGTAAAGTGAAAAGTGAAAAAAATACCATGTGTGTAGTTCTGTCCTACCCACTCTGAAACTTTGTTTCTCACACTCTTTTACAGGTTTCCAGTAGTGCTGGGCGGTAAACCGAGTTCAAACCGAAAACCGGTTTATATTTTCGTCACGATTTTGATTTTGAATAAACCGCCATACCGGTTTAATTACACAACGTTCGGAACGACCGTTACGCTGCGCGACCATAGAGTGCACGACACTGTTTCAGACGGACCCTTTACCCGTTGCACTACTGAGCACTGACGAGTGTAAACAAACAGCAGCGCTCTGTTACGTTACATGGACGATGGATGCTGAAGAATTAGTACAACATGACAGTGTTGACACCGAAGAAGAACTTGTGCGAAAAAGAGGAGCCGGGTCTGTTGTTTGGAGGTTTTTTGTTTTCCAAAAATCCGACGTCGACCAAACAACCATTTTATGTAAGTGCTCTCGGGCTAAAATTCTCCGCTGGGGAGAATTACCCGGCAACACAAGCAATTTGCTCCAGCGCCTTAGCCGCAAACATGTCTTGGAATATCAAGAATGTATTAAATCAGCCGGGATTCAGCCGCGGATTTAGCGCCCTCCACATCAGCATGTAACACGGGGAAAGCTAAAGAAAAGTCGAGCCGAATATTGTTTCCATTATACAGGATAATCCTGTGTGCCAAGTAAGTTAGCACTTTATATTTATTTTATGTTTGTTCTGGTTTCAGAAGCAATACTTTTGAAGGAATAACTAATGCAAGTTGCATAATTTTGTTTTAATTTCTTTAATAGACCTCAAAAGCAATGCAAGACAAGATTTCCTTTTATATTTACTTGAATGCACGTAATGTTCCTGGATTTGTACTTGAACTAGCAAAAGTATTCAGAGTTGTTCTAATTGTGTTGTTTAAAATAAAAGTTCTGTATTTTGACTGCAGTTGTCTTTGCATTTTGATTCCTCACTTCATTAGAATCATGAATGGCTCTTATTTGTAAACAGAATAATTTTCTGGGGCCATGCAAACCTGTATTACTAGTGTGGAATTATTCTACAATATTCACTAATGACAGTAAAATAGACCATCCTAAGTCAATTTACTGCAGTAATTCCTCTCTTAACCAGTAGAAAATGCATTGAACACCTGACTATGCATAAAAAAATAAATTAAAAAAACAGAACCGAAAAAAACAAAAAACCGTTATGATTTTGAAAAAAACCGTGATATCAATTTTTGGTCAAACCGCCCAGCACTAGTTTCCAGGGACGAAATGATGGGATGGCTCGCCAGTCCAACCAGGAATAGAAAATCCACAGCAGGACAGAAATCAGAATCTCGGCAGCAATTCAGGAACTCTCAACAGAGAATTTACAGGAAAAATATACCAAAACAAAAAAAAACCCGGCCTTGAAAACAAAGCCAAACACAATTATTAGTACATCATCCAAATAAAACTTTTTAAACAATCAATCAACATTCTCTTCAATTATTTAAATACATATGCATGCTAATCACCATGTGCTTGATTGACACACTTGAGTCTATGTACAGAGCTAGCAAAGCTAACACCGCATGGCACACAATTTTCAATTAAGAAACACAATCTCAACAAATAATACATCTCTGCATTATTTAACGCAACTATATACCATTACATAGTATATTATGAAACATTTCCAACATTTTTTTCATATAACAATCCACTTTACTGATGCATTGTTCATATTACTACTACAAAAAAACGATATTCTCATTAATTAAACACTTTTCATAAAGAAAATTGTACTCACCAAGGAGAAATATAGATCACAGAACAAAAAACAATTTTCCAAAGGAAAAATTAGAACATTTCTCCTATCTTCAGTATGGGTTTAGCACGAACGCGGTGAGTTTTCACAAAGCAGTTTCTCACGTGCGAGCTCTTAAAGAACTAAAGCCTCACAAATCTACTGTGCTTCTTTATAATTTATCGCTAAATCACTTTCTTAACTCATTCAATCGATTTAATATCACTTTCGTGTCGTTCAGAATCTCTTGCAATCTTTCATCTCTGGTCTCGTCTCAGCTTGATAACCGATAGATCTGGAAATTATTTTCTCAACGGTGGGCGGAGTTAACCCTTCACCTACCAATCGGAAATTCACTCAGAAACGTTTTTTTTCCCTTTAATTATTTATAATGAAATAAATACATTTTATTTATAATTTTTCACTCACTATTAGTTTCATATAGATATGAATAAACCAATACTAATTATAAAAACTAGTGACTCAAATTAATGTACTGGGTTACACATACCTCTACAAAGTCATGTCGCAGATTCTTGACTCTGTCAGAGTTTCTCTCAAATGGCACTTTGTAAAGTTGTTTCATCGTCACTTGGTGCCGTTGGAGGATGTGTTGAATGGTCGACAGGCTTACAGCATTGATGTTGTTGAATATGGTGTCATTATTCAAGACATGCTCTCTTATCTCTCGAATCCTAATTGCATTGTTGGCCAAAACCATATTTATAATTGCAGTCTCTTATACATCTGTAAACAAGCGTCCTCGTCCTCCATGATGTCTTTGCCTTTCCACTCTGTACAGAATTTAAACACAGTATGTGTTCAGCATAGGAACTGTAAACCATTAACAAAAAAAAATGTAGTACAGCATGATAACCAACCTCTTTCATTCAATGCAGTGCAGTAAATGGATGGCTTAAAGTTACAAATGTTTATGCAATACTATGCAGTCATACGTATTTTACAGTACTTTACTATAATGCTAAAATAGTCATTAGATAGTTGCATACCTGTTCTCATTTCTGAAGGTTCGAATAATGGACGCCACTGTAAATCGACTCAAGTTGGGCTGGGACTCTCAGACCAGCCTCTCTCATGGTCAAACCATGGTTGATTACATGATCAACAAGTGTTGCCCTAATCTCATCAGAGATGGCTCTTCTTCCTTCTCTTATTTGCCCTCGTCCTTCCTCCTCTTCCCCCTCTTCCCCTCCTCCTCCTCCTCCTCATCATCATCATCATCCTCCTCATCATCCTCATCATCATCATCATCATCCTCATCATCATCATCCTCATCATCCTCATCCTCATCCTCATCATCCTCATCCTCATCCTCATCATCATCATCATCATCATCATCATCATCATCATCATCATCATCATACTCCTCTTGCTCTCTGTTCATTGTTAGCATCCATTGTTCAAAACAGGTAATCTGTTAGCATCCATTGTTCAAAACAGGTAATCTGACCTATGACCTATTTATAGGCCTATCTATACTAAAGTAAAGCAGTGATTGGTTAGTGATCAGTTAAGCAATTAGTGTTTGCACATGTGAGGAGTGTGTCTGTGTGACCTGGTGAATAAGTGTAGCATTTTGATTGGTTGTGTTTGGAAAAGGAAAGCAAGTCACTTCCTGATAGATCTTTGTGTTTTAGGTAGAGAATTGTGTGTAGTGTTTTGAAAAAAGTGTTTTATGCAATTGAAAAGATTTTTATGCAATTGTGAGTCAAAGCCTGAGAAATAGCTTATGGTTTTGAAGATTTGGCATGTAGTTTTGCACTTTGAGTGAGAGGTTTCAAAAATTGTCTGACATGAAAAGATTTTGTGTGTAAGCAGTTGGTAAAAACTGTAATGGTTTAACGCTTCCTGTACACAATTCATTGACTGTACAAAAACACTTTGTGGTATTCCCAAACCATCTCAGTTTAACAGCTTACTTTTCTTTCTTACTATATTCTTTTATTGTAAAGAATTGAACTGTCCTACAAAAGATTTTGTAAATTATTTTTCATAGTATTTATTGGTAAAGACTGTACAAGTTAACAGCACTGGAAAAAATATCAGATAACCTAAAATGTGCTTCATTTAGTGACTTCTTAATTAACTGCTTGTTTTTCACAAATATGATTTAATACCAATACGTTACATTAAGGGTCAAATAAAATATAAATGGCATATTCAACTTAAAAGTTACAAATGAATGTTGAAACCATTGTGTTTCTAAATATGATTAAATATGACCTCCGTTAAATCCATGACTGTCTGTAGGGTGTCTCATTTTTCATTTTAGGTTTCAGAAGGTTGTTCACGCATACATTTTGGTTGATATGTGCCCTCGATGCACACTTTTGCAGAACCCACACTGTTGCAAGCTCTACAGCACACTTCTTTTCTACAGTCAAAGCAGTATTACGTTTGTGCACAATAACCCTAAAGGCACCAGGGTGGCGGTGCTACCGGCTATATATATAAATATAGCTGCGAGCAGCCGATGAAGGGCCAAAGGCGGCCGGTACCGCCACCCCGGTGCCTTTAGGTAACTAAAGGCACCGGGGTTGCGGTGCCACCGGCTTGGGCCCGCAATCGCTGCTCGCAGCTATATTTACTGTTTGAAAACTGAAAACTGTCTGAAAACTGTTTGAAAACATCAGGGTTATAAATGGAGTTTTTTCATGCAATGGGTCGGATAATAATTAGGGACATGCTCTTAGAACTCTTGTTTTGGGAGTTTTAAGGATGGACAACGACTAAAGAGTTTTGCTTTTGCGTAACATGTTTCTAAGTTATAAAGTGTCCAAAAATGAATCACTGAGTTCTGTACATTTTTAATGAATGAGACTTTTGAGTAGGCTACCCCAGATATTCAAACTTCGAGTTTTCAAAAATGTTTTTTTTTTTTTTTTAATGGCAGAACTCTCTTAATTTGATTAATTAAACAACAAATTGCAACTTTCAGCCTTGGCATATTAATGTCTAACTTAAAGGACTTTTAATTAGTTTCCTTTAATTAACTATCACATTAAAATGTATTGTGCCTGTCAAAGAGTGAAGTCATTGTACCATTATAATAATATATGACCATGGGTTTTAATTTCAAACCATGGGTTTCTTTAAGCATCGTTTTAAGAAAAAAAAAATAAATAAAAATCAACATTTACCACAGCTTTTACAGAGACAAATCAGGCTATTGTTCATTTTTCAACAGTTTCACTTTATTATTTCCTCTAACAGTAATAGTGAATGACAATAAATTACAACAGTCTACATGCTCATCTATACATTAAAGTTGACATAAGCTCAGTGTACCATTCTCTTTCTAATAAACCTGCTGGAAATAAAGACAAAAAGCAGCAAAAAATAAAGTGCACATCACAAGAGCTCTCCAGATCACATTCTTTAACACTTGGCACACATCATAAAACAGGTTACCATAGATATGTGAGCAACTAACATGTTAGTAATGGATCACACACACAGTCTGATCTCGCAGATTAGATTCCAGATGTGGACGTCAGGTGGAATAAATGTATGATGAACTTGTAATTATATGCTTAGCCTAACTGGTGTCCAGATTTACATAAAGCAAAATTTTCTTTCCAATTCATACATACCATGTTGTACTAATATTCATTTATCCCATATTGCTAGTAAATTATCTGAACAAACAAATGATTTGTAGTAAAACGGTGCAGTTATGAGGGGAACAGATTGAAGAGGCACCAAAATATTGCTGACTTCATTACGTCACATTTCTCACAAAAAAATACTTAACTTAAAAAAAAAAAATAGTTGTCTAGAAAATTCATTTTTTGAAAATTTTCCCAAAAGTGTCAGCCAGATACAATACATTTAGAACAGGGTGACAAAAATATAACTTATAATTTACGTGTAATTCTAGCCATGAATAGCTTTCATTTTCACTGAATTCACTGAGTGAGATCAACTTCCTTACAGCATCCCGGTGACACTCCGCCACACACCATCAAACACTCAGAGTGGAACGCTTGCTTAACGTTACATATGTCAAACCTAGTAGAGTTGTGACAAAGACCAAAGAGGAGAATTCCACGTTAAGTTCATGGCCTTACAGCACACTGTCAGACTAAATACAAGGCATGCGAGAGACCGTTTAAAATGGACATCTCACTTTTTGCAACTTGCTGTGGCATGCCAAGAAAATCATATGGGAATCTATAACACAATCCAAGAGATCAACCACTTTACACGACCGCATGTCAAGAATAAATAATTAACCCTGTATTAAATACAAAAGAAAGAGTTTGTACAAAAACAAAAGGGAGCTCTCCAAAGTGGCGCATGTCACTACTCTCAAAGGCAAAAAACTAACAAACAAACATGAAATGACCAATATTTGGTATGCTCAAATAAATGGTTGAAAGCATGTCTTAGTGTTAGATATTAAAAGTGCAGCAGTGGGGAGATGAGCTGCTCTACACACTCATACAGTTGGTTCACTCTCTATCGGCCTTGTTGAAGATACTGCTGGGTAAACATGTTTAGTTCACTGTCCAACCAGCCAGCTTTATTCCTGTAGAAGTAATCACATGTTAACAAAAGTCAAATGAACATGAATAATTGAAATGATTTTAATGTGCTAATTATTTCTGTGTAGTTGGAATGGTTCCTCTGATGCATTTCAAATGTTTGGGGTTGATAAAAGATTTATAAATGCAGTCAATTTACCATTTAATATATTAATTTTATATCATTTATTCCTATGATGGCAAAGCTGGTTTTCAGCAGTCATTACTCCAGATTTCAGGATTATTTGATGAATATGTCTGTACTATCACTTTTGTTCAAATTAAAAATCAAGTGTATTAATTTATAAAAAATGTTGTTTTTTTAAATGTTATCAACCTTGAACTTTTGAATGGGGCCTGTACCAAGAAGCCGGTTTAGGTGGCTAGCCAGCTATGTTTCAGTTTAGTTTGTGCCAAACTTGGGTTTTAGGCACCATGAAAGTGGTTTGGCTTTTAGCAGTGTTCATCGCCATAGTAACTCACGCTACACAGCTAATCTGGTCCAGGGCAGGTTATGTTCCAGGTAAGAGGTTGCAAACCGGACTTGGACCAATCAGCTGTGAGCAAAGTTACACATGTCTGATGCGATAAAGTCACTCCACCTGTTTCCACTCCAAATTAAAGGTCACTCACTACATAGCAAATGATTTTAAAAGACAAAATCATGGCTTTTAGTAAATAAATCTGTATGATTTAGAAATTATTTCTGTAATTATTATACCCTTAATTTATCTCACATGTACAATTTCAGTTCATCAATTATTATTACGCAGATTTTAACCCTCAGGTGCTCTTCGTTTCGGAGTCACACTTGTTATCTTCCTGGTCAAAAGTGACCGGACACCTAAAAATTTAATTTCCTCCATCCCAGACAAACCAATGCAATTTATTTTTGTTCTATAATATTTATTATTTGTCATTTAGTATTTTGAGACAATTTGATTGAATTTATTAATATTTATGGTCTATGTTTGCCATGAAAAAAAAAAAATAAAAAAAAATAAATAAATAAATATATATATATATATAAATATATATATATATATATATATATATATATATATATATATATACACATATATATATATACACACACATATATATATTTGTAGATTGCATGTACAAAAATTCGGAAAATTTTTTGTTGCCTATTTTTTTATGACCACTTCATGACCTACATTTTTTTTGTATTCACATACATAATGCCATAAAAGTCACCAAGTTTCATAACATTCCGATGAAGCTGTGATTTTTAGAAATTAAAAACAGAAAATGTTTCAGTCAGAAATGACCGAAGAGCACCTGAGGGTTAAATGAATACGTATATAAAGGTAATATAAATACGTTTTAAGAGATTCAACCAGGCGCTCAGGTGAAGTTTTTGTCTCTCCAGATAACCCACATTGACGGAGAGTGCTTTGTGCTTATTTTGTTGATTATCCATATTTATCTATGTTAGACCTGATAACCTTGAGTTAATTGATTGGGTTAATCGATTGTTTTGGACCTTATTAAATTAATTGAATTCTCTCTGATTAAAGGTGGATGTTATTTATAACCTTTCGCCATTCTCATTGTGTGTGTTACTTGGCCCTGAAGAAGACCATTTATGGTTCAAAACATGTTGGCTTGTAACTTTTTATAATGAAATAAGCCATATTCAATAAAGGCTTTTTAACCTTCACCTTCTCCACATTATCCATTTATTGAATGCCTGAGACCTGCATGTTGTTTCATTGTAATACACACTTTAGAATCAATAAATGAAGCTTTCACTTGCACTGATATACAGTAACGAGACTTTCTTTTAGTTGTCCTCTTTCATAGACAGCTATTTTCATCTTGCTGTGTAAATTTGTTTAAATTCTTAATATTTTAATACTTTTATTTCATAAGTGCACTACTTCTCTCGCGAGAAATTAATTTCAATGAGTTCTGAATGAGTTTCACTGTTTCTCAGCATGTGATTGTCTGTTTGCTTCTGATGTCACACTTAAATTCAGGATCAAAGCCTGAGTTGACAGAGAAAGTTGATGATCAGCATCATGGTACTAACAAATCCTGGTTGGGTTGGTTTGGTTTTGTCATCTTCGAAACTAATTCTGCAACCCTGTGTTTGTTCAACTACCATCATGGTACAGGCCCCTGAACAAGACTACATATAAACTAATTCCACTGCTGCTAAACATCAAATGCTCATTCAAACATATTACAGTTACTGAACATGTCACACAGACTCTCACCTGAGCAATTTAGCTTTACTCTGCAGGGAGTCCCAGCTGTTCGATCTTGCTGTTCAGATCCCGGATTTCATCCTCCAGCTGCTGTCTGGTCACGTCCACCTGCTGACACAGCTGAGAAAAGGTGCTGGCCAGCTCCCTGTATCAAACAAGGATTCAACAACGTTTAAAAAACGCATTTCTGTGAACACAACTACAGAGAGCATATCTCTTAAAATAAGTACTTCATAAATTGTTCATGTATTCATTTTCTCCACCAGAGGGCAGTACTGAAGAATTGTCTAAATAACACATCACGGACATCACGCTTCAGATTAACTCTAGTTCTATCAATCTACCTACACTCAGAATAATACTGGATTAAAGATTTGTATGTTTTGAAAAAGACTTTCACACAGAATGTAAGACATCTATTTTACTATCTTCCATGATGGGATTTCTTTGTTTGATGGATATACACCACCATTCTAAAGTCTGAGGTCAGTATTTTTTTCTGAAAGGAATTAATACTTTTATTCAACATCACAACAAGATTAATTAAACTGATCAAAACTCACAGTAAAGACTTCAATTAAATGCTGTTATTTTGATCATTCTATTCATGTGTTTTCATAAGAAATCGCTGGTGTTTCTGACATCACAAACTACCCTTAACCAATCGCGACAACGTGCTGGCAGGATTTAGAATATCATTAATGGCAAACTAGCAGGGGTCTCAAGAGATGCCATGTTATACTGGTATATTTTTTTTGTTGATATGAATAATCGGGTAGATTTAGCAATATAGCGGGTGTATGAAGTATATAACGACGATATGATGAACTCTTTCTATAACCAATAACTATAACCTTTCTTCCCCACTGACATTTTGATGTTTAAAGTGTTTCTGTTGATTGTTAAAAGGCAGCTGTCTGACACAGAGATCGAACAGGAACATGGTTTGTATAACACTAGCAACACATTAACTGTTCGATAATATAGTGAAGTAAAATGCTAATCATATTAATTACTGTTATGTGTCCGATGCTGTAAAGAGCGATACCATTGTTTGCTGAGTGAATCTCTGAGCTGGTGAGAGTGAGTGGAGGCAAGGATAGTTAGCATATTGATGGTTCAGAGTTACATACTTTTTAAATATGTAATTTTGGTGATCAAAGATAAGTTTTAAGGGATACAATTATTGATTCCAGGGGGAGTAATGATGCTGTGACAGATTTTTTGTTGTTGTTTTACAAATATTAAAATAGAACAGCTATTTTAAATTGTAATATTTCACAAAATGTGATCACAATATAGCATTTGTGAGCATAATAGACCTCTTTCATAAACATAAAAAAATCTTACTGACACAAAATTTTAAAAGGCATAATAAAATAAGAATATTCAAATCTTAGTGCTATTAATAAATAATAATAAAATAACTGTTTTATGGCACCAAACTAAAAGAAAGTCCTTGATTTGATGACTTCTGGAACAATTTATAAAAATGGATGGAATCATTTGATTGGCCTACAATTGGCTACAGCAGAAGTAGATTGAGACTCACTGCTGAACCTGATGGCTGCAGTTGGACCCTGTGTAGCTGACTGATGAGCTGTAGTTTCTCGCTGGCGTAGTCCACAAACTGTCTTTTAAACGCTCTCTCTTTGGCCCTAGTGGTCCATGTGAGTCTCTCATACACGTACAGCAGTCCATAGAGACCCACAGACAGAGCAATGAGCCTCCAGCCCACTGCTTTCCAAATCTGAGACAGACAAATACAATCACACATCCATTTCAGCAAATACTACAACAATTATAATGACTGAAGTTATTAGAAAAGCAGATGACATGAAGGTGAGAAAATTATGACACAATATCTATTTGCAGATTAACTATAAAAAACAGTTCAAAAGATTGAAGATTTCAAGCCCTTATGCTCACCACAGCTGCATTTATTGAATCAAACATACAATAAAAAAGTAATATTGTGAAATATTATTAAAATCTAAAATAAATATTTTCTATTTGAATATATTTTAAAATGTAATTTATTCCTATGATGCAAAGCTGAATTTTCAGCATGATTACTCCAGTCTTCAGTGTCAGATGATCCTTCGAATATGCTGATTTGCTGCTCAAAAAACATTTCTTATTATCACTGTTAAAAAAGAGCTGCTTAATATTTTTGCGGAAATTGTTTTAACAGTACAAACTGCTGATGAACCCCAAAAGACCAAATCATTATTAATTATTACAAGTTGGTATCGGACTTCCTCTGGAAAAAGCCGGCACATCCCTAATAAATTACATTTCTAAATATATAAAAATAGAAAGCAGTTTGTTTTAAATTGCACTTATATTTTACAATATTACAGTTTTTTCTGTATTTTTGATCAAATAATGCAGCCTTGGTAGCAGTGTATGTATTGTAGGAACACATGCATTTTGGTGTGTAAGAGATATTTGTATCTTCTTACCACTCCTCCAACAACTATAATGCCCATTGATGTCCGAGAGGTGAGTGATGCCAATCCTGTTACCATAGAAACCATAAGCTCTTCCTGGGTCATGGATCCTTGAGGGAAAGGAGGCATACTGGTGCTGACCGGAGTGATGGCCAGAGGTCTGGGAACCTGCCAATACAGCACACATCCTTTTATCAATTAGAAACGAAGCTAGGGCTGAACACCTAATCAATGCGATATGGACTATAGTGACTGCTATTTAAAGTTCCGAGTTTCAGAGAGAATAAGCAGTGCAGTTTCATCTACTACACATACTCAAGCATGTGACACTCGTGTCAGTGTCTGTCATCTCACTATATGAGGGCATGAACACATGAACTTTATCTCCAAAGCAGCACTAAGAGTTCGCATTATTTCACCATTTCGTTTGATTAAAAAATGATCATCATAACATATAAACTCAAAAACTCAAAGGTCTTAATGACAACCTGTCCTGACTCCTGTTTAACCTGTTCTGTCCTGAAAGCCCTGTTTAAATTGAAGACATTACAGAAATATATATTATTATTGTACATTGTACAGTAGCATGTATTTCTCAAAGTAATAATAATAAAACTTAATTTTCTAAGGATATCACACACTTTTTCCTCCATGTTTTATTTAAATGTAAACATCTGTAAATGTTTTATGACTTCATTTGGTAACCAATTTCTGATAATAAACCTACATATGTGCATAACATCCAGATAAATTAAAAGACAACACAGAATATGAAAAAATAAAACATTTTATAGGGCCCTTTTATTGTAATGCTTTAAAGTAAATATTAAATTGTTTAAGTTTTATAAATTCAATTGATTAGACATTTATTTATTTTTATATATTTTTACATTTCTATATGTTTATATATATATATATTATTTAGTATTTTTTTGTACTTTTAGTACATTGTTGTGATAACAACAATGACAACCGACAACAATCCGACATTTTTTGATGGAAAAATGTTTACACTTATTTAAAAAGATTGCTTTGAAACTATCTATATTGTAAAAAGCTCACTTGTAAAAAAAAACTTTTGCTGATAATTTACTCACCCCCATGTCATCCAAGATGTCAATGTCTTTCTTCAGTCGAAAAGAAATTAAGGTTTTTGATGAAAACATTCCAGGATTTTCTCCATATAATGGACTCAAATGAGTTTCAGTGCCGCTTCAAAGGGCTTTAAACGACACCAGAACGATGAATAAGGTCTTATCTAGCGAAACGATAAGTCTTTTCAAAAATAAATGAAGTTTAAGTTTTATAAGCACAAATGCTTGCCTTGCTCTGTTCTGTGATGGGCATTTGTGACTCTCTGTGTTCGAACTCAATAAAAATAAACAAATCTTTTTTCGGAGTCATGACTCGAAGGGTCTCTAGATAAGACCCTTATTCATTGTCTGGTGTCAGTTTAAAGCCATTTGAAGCTGCAATGAAACTCTCATTTGGACCTTGAACTGTTTGGTTCCCAATGAAGTCCATTATATGGAGAAAATCTTGAAATGTTTTCATTAAAAACCTTAATTTCTTTTCGACTGAAGAAAGACGTGGACATCTTGGATGACAAGGGGGTGAGTAAATTATCAGCAAAAGTTTTTACTCCTACTCCTTTAAAGATAAACTGACTTGACAAAAGCAAGGACCATCCAAAATGAACAAGTGCTACCTGGTCATTGTAGCCCATGAGGGCACGGCGTGTGTTTTTGGGACCCAGGAAACGGTTGACCAGCATGGTCCATCCCAGGGAGAAGTGAAAGCTGATGTCTTCCTGGAAGTCACTACAGAGTTTGTCACAGTTGAGGTCGTAGCTGAGGGCGAAGCACTGTCTTGGCACAATCTTGTCCACCTGTTCTCGAATGCCGATGGGCAGCAGAGGCTTCAGACCCTCTGGAACGATCACAAGCATCTCGTTAGCCTGCTGCTATTACTGGTATGAGCAGCTTGAAAGCCAAATGAGAGAGATACTGACCTATCATTTCAGTCTGTGTGGTTTGCAACGCTGCAGTTATCGCACTGGAGCATCTCTCTGACATATTCCTGCCAAGACCGTCCTCTATGTGCCTGTGGAGCTCCTAAAATCAATCATTCCAGCAAAACATGAGAAAAAAAAAGGAAAAAATGAGATCTACCAAAGACAACATTAACTAGAAAATAAATCCTTATATTAATCACTATTAACTGCTTTTATCTGTATACAGCCCTACGTAAAACTGAAAATTAACAAGGACGTATCCTCGTCCCATAAGTAAGCTCAAATTACATTTTTGGGTAGCTGGGGGATTTCCATGCAGAGAGTTACATGTTGACACTAAACATTAACCAGGAGTGGATAAAGCAGCATACAAATAAAGAGAAGACATGGGTGGACATCAAGTCCAACTCACATTCTTGTATACTTTGAGCACCACTTGTGAAGGATGAAAGTCCATGTGGTAGTCATCCACTAGTACAGCCAGTCTCCGGATCTCCTCGGCCATAGCATTAGATACCTACACATCCAGCAAGGTAAAAGGTGGAAACAACCTTGCAAATGCCAGTTTTACTATGCTTGAAGCTTAAATTGTAAACAAAGTACATTTCTATGAACAACTATACTTTAATATAGTACATTTATCACATTACCCCATCATTATAGAATATTAGACTATAAATATAATAGAATATACAAAAGTTTGACAAAGTTTGATTTTAACCAAACTAAAACAAAAAAATGTGTCTTAAAAATATCACGGAGCCGATTTAGTCCAAAGGAGAAATGACTGATTTTTTAAATGCCCTGATTTTTTAAATCTTTTTTTTACGCATACACTAGGGTATGTGTACAATGCACTTATACACAGTGAGTTCATACTAGGGCTGTAGTCAAGACCACCTTTGTCGAGTCCAAGACAAGTCCAAGACCAGGACTAGTCGAGTCCAAGTCAAGAGCGAGTCCAAAGAGGTTCGAGTCCAAGTCAAGACCGAGTCCAAAAAGGTTCAAGTCCGAGTCAAGACCGAGTCCAGGACAGGAAAAAAAAGTCTTCAGGGCCTGAATTTCATTTTTGCCAAACAAAATTTTTAAATTTATGTTGCTTAAATGTTTGTGCTCATTGCATTTTTTTACAATGGGGTAATGTTGTTAAGAATTTACACAACACAAGGCTTGATTTAAATAGTGAATTAAACTGAAAAAAGATACACAAATAAATACAATAAAGATACAAATAAAGACAAATAAAGAGAAATGTTTTTGAATAGGTCTACATTAGTCTTCATAGACAAAAACGGAATAAAGTAAACTAATGGAAAATAACACTGGATAGTATTTTAGTCCTGAATAAATTAAACACAGGCTAATCCTGATTCCTTTAACTTAAAGCTCTCTTTTCTTGTTTTGACGACAAAATTAATGAACGACACATATGGTTTCTGTCACTTTAAAAGCTAAGAGCATAAATTCTCTGTTCATACTGGCATGCGTTTTATGCTTATTAAAGACAAAACCGACTATGTTTAGACCATTATACTCACGAAGACCGAAATTGAACACGATTTGAGTGTTAAAGCAATATAGCTAATCCGTGAAAACTAACTTTTGTTACTGGCCAGCTGTTCTTGAGGCGGATTTTCAATGAATGTGCGCATAGTCATCCCAGAGAGCGTGCAAGGACTGATAGTTTAAAATTACTTGAATGTTTAAACTGGTAAGACTTAAAAAGACGTGCAAATGTTAAGCTTTATTCACGATGCACTACTGGCTCGAATGCAAGTGAATATTCCGTCATGTCCCGACTCCTGAACGCGAGTGTGTATTATTGCGGCAGCGCTTGCCTTCCACAACACATGAGAGAAGAGAAGACGCGACACCGCTGAACAGTCACACGGTTTGTGAAAATGCGTCTGGCAGATAGTTATTAAAATAATGATTTGATTTTATAATCTGTGTGGATTACGATTGCGTGAATATCCCACATTATAAATGGGAGACCAGCGGGAATCATTAGAATTGTGCGCAACACCCAGTAACTATAGTAACAGCATGAGAAGACGCGCTCCGTTGTAGTGAGCACTTGGTCGGTTAATTTGGGCATTTTCTAAGTTAACGTTACCCTGATAGGCTAGTAATAAATAAACACGCATACAAAAATGTTGGACTCGGTCGAGACCAAACGCCATATTTGGCAAGACCAGTGGCCGAGACCGAGACAAGTCCGAGTCCAAATACCAGCGAGTCCGAGACAAGTCCGAGACCATAGAAAAACGGTCTCGAGTCCAGACTCGAGTCCAAGACCGGACTCGAGTACTACAGCCCTGGTTCATACTGTACACACACAGCCCAATCTTTCTAACTTTGTATACTCTGTTTGCCCAGGCCTAACAGAGACAAAATAGGCAATAGCTAACATTTCTGAAAAAGACAGAAAAACAAGCGAGTCATAAATGGAGCATCACCTGTTCTCTCGACCTCCTCTGTGATCTTTTTGATTTTGCTCTTGCAGTCCAGTGTGAGCAGATCCAGCTGTTTATCAATGAACTCTAGCCTGTCCTCCCTCTCCTCCCTCATCTCTAAACAATGAATCCTGAACAAAACACAAAAAAATTATTATACCAAACATCAATTTCTAGGGGTGTAAATCAGACAGTTAATCATGATACGATATGATAGGGCTGGGCGATATGGCTGAAAACTTTATCACGATATCAGTGTTTCATATCGGTCAATATCGATAATTATTGAATTTTTTATGACCCATTTAAAATAAGGACCAGGAGAAAAAATCTATTACAATTAAACATTTTTATTTTAAATTTAACCTTCCTCTGATTATAATCCCAAGACAGAAATGTCAACACAACCATGAAAAACTCAAATAATTAAAAACGAGGCTGAATCCAGCTTCTTATTCGCTGCTTCTTATTGGTGGAACGGATAGCATCAATAAGAAGCTGCGGATAAGAAGCTGGATTCAGCCTCATAATGTACACAGAAGTCACGGTTCGGTTCAGACATCACGGTTCGGTACTATTTTGGTACAAGGGAGTGGAAAGCAAAACAGAAATATAGAAGGCATTTTTATAAATGTCTTAAGCCTTGTATTTTTTAAATATGTTTTATTAATAAAGACATACTGTATAACCAGTTTATCTATAGTGATAATAGTTTTATGTAATTAGTTTATTAAATTAATAAAAATACCTTGAGATATGTTTTGTAATTGTACCTGAATTAATTTAAAACTAATTAGCTATATTTCAGATCAATATATTTGTTTTCCTTAATTTGAATTAACCCGTTATTCTCATCAGAATTATAAATAGATTTCTGTATAAAAAAATACTACCAACACATTTTATTCTCTTTTTTAATGTGTAACTTAAAAATAAACAGATTAGTGCTCTGTTTTGAGGACAAGAAATGGAAACCAATGCGGTTTGATGATGACTGTCAGAGACTATTTTTGTGACTGTCCAAAAGATGGAACACACAGACTGTTTTAAAAAAGGGGTTGGATATATGTTTTAAATGTGTTTTATTGCGAGTATAGGCCTACACAATTATAAGTAAACACTTTGCAGACTGAATGATGTCCTGTATTAACAAAATGACAGCTTATGTTTTTATGTCTCCACTGTTTGATCGCACTCGCGTCGCGTGTCTGTCTCTCTATCTCTCTCACACACACAAAGTTAGATCGCGCACATACATACTCCAGCCGACTCCAGCATTACAATCTTGACATCGCAGCCTGTTCATTATGCTGTGTTCACATCAAACGTGAATAGAGCGAATTATCCAATATTGTCTCACAATTCTAGCCTGCACGGCCTGCAGATGAAGGGCACTCATTTTCTGTTTATCAATCGCCGGTTACTGAAGAGGAATCCAGCAGCACGAGTGACGAGACACTGAAATGGCGCAATCAAACTGACACCGTTACCTGATTGCCTGTTAGCGCGTCACTCCCTACGTCGCTAGGTTACCAGATAGTGCGTGCCTTTGTTAATGCAACCAAACTTGCTTCGCAACCTGTGATTTCTTCCGTCAAAAAAAAAATATCGAACGTTATATCGAACACATTTTTTATTGATATCGATCACGTGTCTATCGCGATACATATCGTTATCGTTTTATCACCCAGCCCTACGATATGATATCGATTCTCTCAGTCAGCGATACAATATTTGCCAATACATTTGCCAATACCTCCAAAAATTCTTCGATATGATTAACAATTCGATTCAGGGCTATATCGATCGATTAATCAATATTTAGATACTATGTGCCAAGTGTACACAACCAATTACATTTATTAACTCACAATACATCCACAAATATATTATATGAATGTTTAATTAAACTCTTTGAAAATTGCACACCCTCTCCTAATTGGGATATTTACAAGTTGTTTGTTACAAAGTTGTAAGTTTAAAAAAAAAACATGATGAAAACGAACAAGAACGGATTTATCTGTTTTTGCAAATGAACTCTTCTGTTATATTAAAGTTAATTGAAAGGATTTAAATATTTATACACAGTATAAATCTATAATCTACAATAAATAATCTAATTGTGTGGCAAAAGCAGATAACTCCACACTTCATGTTTCAGAGATAAATAAAGCCAAGTAATTGCTATGATACATAATAAAACACTTGGTTAATCTGTAACGTTAATCTCCTTAACTGACATAGATGCCTGTCAAACTTTGTTGTTGTGATTAACGTACACGCAATACAGAGAGCTTTTCACTCACCACTAAAACGTGCTGATTTAGCAACCAGAAAGCCTATGCTAGACTGAGATTACAAATTGTATTAATATGTTCAATGTGATGTTTTAAATGGAGAAAGTCTCTAAATCTCTGACTGTCCTTAGAACCACACGGGAAAGCTATGTTTTTCCTGTTTCCCATCACATCGTGTGAAAATTCTTGTTTGAAGTTTGAACACCTGCTACATTACCATTTGCCTTGGAGGGCTCCAGGGTCACATGCATTAGCATTTGCTTTGTCTCAGTGTCTCCAGCCTCATGTAATCCCACCCTCTTGAAATGTATAAATCAGAATGTAAGATTATTTTAAATCAGACTATCCTTGAGAAGACTACAGTGATGCAATAAAGAACTTCTGCGTTAAAGATACCTCAGTCTTTAAGGGTCTGTTTCTCCTGGTCTGTTGCATGGAAGAATAAAACTTCACTACACTAGCTTTGGTCCATTAAAACCACTATTCATCAGCATGCATTGATCAATCCCATGGCATGTAGCAAAAAAAAAAAAAAAAGGTGCGACCAAATTAAATGCTTCCAGTTCAACCGCTGGAAAAGTTAGCCTGGAGCCCTGTCACTAAATTCAAAATCTGACTCTACTATTTATATCACTTCCTCAGATTGTAACGGCACACTCAGGCACTAAGCTAATGTCAATGTCACCAGTGGATCAGTGTTTAGTGTGATGGATTACTGCTAAGAAAAGCAGGCGCCTTTGCGCTCACCTCTGCTCTTGAGCTGCAATGTGCACAGAGTCCATGATCAAACGCAGAGATTCAGATATCTGCTTGGCTCTCATTGTGTGCTGCTCAAACTTAGTCTTCACTGCTGACTGGGAGATGCACTCCTGTAAGCATACACACATATATGACAGTCAGACAAACACACAGACAAATTGCAACAAATCACAAACCCAACAACACTCACCTCAAAACGTCTTTCAAAGTTCTGAAACTCAAACATTCTCGCTTGAAAACCTTCAGCTAGAGCACCACCTGAAAATCCAACAAGAATGGCTTTACAGGGGTCATGTCATGGAAAAGAGGACTTGTCTTGCTCTTTCAAAAGAAGAGTTTGATCCTTAAATGTACATATACATTAAAGTTTACAACATTCAAATTATCACATTAAAGAATATTTGACTTAATAATTGTAATGCAGGTTTTCCCAAAATGGGGGTTCGCAAAAGCCTGGGTGTTTAATGATTAAAAACTAATAATTATTAATTACATCAAATTAAACATCCAAATAAATGGGGCTGCACAATTAACCAAAATAAAACTGTAATCGCAATACAGCTTATAACGACCTTCAAATGAAATGCTGGGATTTATTCAGACTTTAGGTTTGAGACATAAATATTAGTAATATCACTACCAAAGTGACAAATAAAAATGTTATTATAATATTATTTATTGAGTTAAAACTAATAATAAAAACTATTTAATTGTATTGGATTCCTTAAACACCAGCATGAATGTACTGAGACTATCACAACTAAAGAGGTTTGAGTCCTCTTTAATGTCCATTTACATCATATCTGCAGTTCAAATAGCAATACTGTATTATAGTGTTTTGTTGTGCAGCCCTATATATAAAGAATTTTAAAATAAAAACATTCAAAATAAAATAACAAAAAATACTTTATTTTGTAAATACTTAACGTCTAACAGGTTTAGCTGATAAAAAAGTTTGTAACAAATCTACCTGCTTCAGGCATTCCTGGGCTTTCTGGACACGAGCCTGCAGAACTTCTTTAGCAGAGACGAAGAAGATCCGAATCACTGGCCTGAGCGCTACTCCACCACCCCGCAGCTCATCCACTAAAAAACTAGAGCAGCGGTCCATGTGCTGCCGTCTCACCTGACAAACACACAAGTTTCTTTAGAAGAGTGCAAAAACGTCATGTATCATTCACCCTTGGTTTCTAAAAAGGCTACTAGAAGGTCCAATTTGTTTGCTTGATTTAATGTGTAAAACAGACACAAAAAACTTAAATCTTCACCTTGTACTTTATTTTGTAAAAAAAAAAAAGGTTAATCAATTTTAGGGATGCTAACGGTTTAAAACAATTCAGGGTAAACAGACTAAGCGAATGTCTCATGTAAGTCACACCTCTTCCATGTACTCTGGCTCGCTGGCTGAGGCGTCCCAGCGGTTGTTCAGGATAAAGATATTGGGACTGGAGAGACGCTCGTTCACTTTGTGAAAGAATGATTTTTCCTTTAAGAGGGCAGAGGGGAGACATATTTTGACACCAGTGAGTCCACTTTAAAATTACTTGACAACCTCACAAAGACTGGAGAAAAATAAAAGTTAATCATGCTTGACAAGTCATATTTTGCATTACAATGAAGATTAATACACAAATCTTAACCACACATGAAATCATTGTGAATACTACTGCACTTTAACGGTGTTCATAATGCTTTAAAAGGGTGATGAACTGAGAAATCAAATTTTCCTTGAGATTTTGACATCTGAAGAGGTCATCATATTATAAGAATATCCTGTAAGTTTCAGAACTGAAAACATCCTTGTTAGTCCAATAAAAGCTTTTAATGACACCAGCCTCAGCAAACGACTCGTTTTTAAAAGTGGGGAACTATGACGACAAAGAGGATAAAACACCACCCCCGCAGAAGAAGATCAACGCCTGCTTCAACACGCCCGGTTTAGCTCCGCCCACTGCATTCGCACATTACACGCATTAGCTAAGTAACTTACATGCCTACCTCGTGACGACAAACCGGATCCAGCTACCGAGCAATACAGAATATTGTGCAGCACCTGGTTGTGGAAGACAGTCGCTGCATAAGCTTCCTCTGGATTCCAATAGGACAGCATGGATAAACTTTTTAATGATGTTCCAGCTGATGAGGTAAAACATCGTCGTCTGTTCGCTTCATTTCACTGAGGATTGTTTTGTAAACAAGACTGGATTTGCAGACCGATTAAGAGTAAAGAACGGTGCTGTGCCATCTATATTGGATCTGACAGGAATGGTGCAACACACGGACTTTGGGTCAAACATGTTTGGGCGAATCCGGTTGCCATTTTACAACATTGGATGTTTTCCCTCACGTGTACCGACGGGTGAGTTAAACTCATTATAATATGCAAAACTGTTCTCCACTTTCAGCAGTGGGCATTTATTTCCAAGTCTTCAGTGCGACACGCCCATAAAAAACGACCGTTTTTCAGGTAGGCTCACAACTTGGGTACAAAATAGCCTATTTACTTATTCATTTTGATGTTTTGGAATGCAAAAATCAAGCGAACGTCATAAGTTGACCTCAGACAACAATATAATAAAATTTAAACAGCCAGTTCATGACCCCTTTAATATATAGAAAATAGTGTGTAAAGCTTCTGCTCCCACATTTAATCAGCCTTACCAACTGAAGTTCGTATTAAACTCACCGTTTGCATTAAAGTTGACTCTGAATTTGCCACCAGCACAAAAACATCAGCATCAAGGCAGAATTTGTCAATCCAGCTATCCAACTCTGTTGTGACATCGATGCCAGGGCTGGAAAAGGAAGATTTCATATAAGTTTCAGACAGTCAGATATTACTAATGTGACTAAATTAGTCACACTAATGCAATAAATTAGTTATATAATGCAGTAGGCGTATAATGTCATTGCATTGGTATCCTTAAAACATCATATTTATATTAAAAAAAGAATCCAAAAAAGAAAAAAAAAATACATGCAAAAAGTTTAATGTGTGCAGAAATTAATGATCTTAAAAAGTAAAACAGGCAATGTATTATGTTAAATGACAACATTTCTGATCATTTCTCAGGCCAAACTGTCCAGTTTACCTGTCCACAAGTACCAGGTCATCACGTAGCAATGCACACTTTGCTTTAGGCCACATGACACACACAAGACTGCCAGCATCCAAATCCTCATCCTGATGTAATGCATGGGCCAACTGGTTGACCGTCTGCCAACACACACACATGTACAAACACACATTAGCATTAGCACATTTTTTTTATTTTAAAATTAACTTTAAGGAGATTTAAGGAGTCCTGTCATGGAAAACATTATTTTACTCACTCTTTTCAAATACACATGACATACTTTGCAGAAGTCACAAGCACAGAGGTTAGCCAATCAAAACAGAGGTCCCTAGATACAAAGCGAGTGAGCAAGAGGGAGATTTGAAGAAAGACTAGAAAGAGAGATGGCTGTGAGATATTACAATGGAGAAAAGGTCAGAGGAATATTAGTGGGAAAAAAGGGGTTTTAGAATAGCTTTCCAGCATTAGAGAGACCAAAGCAGGAAGGCCTGAAATCAGATGCTGAGGTTTAGAAATCATTATGGATAAAATCAAATCATTTTGAATCGAAAATCAATTTTGAATCGAATCGTGGCCTCAAGAATTGGAATCGGACTGAATCGTGAGATGGTAAAAGATTCCCACCCCATTATTAACGTTAAAGGTCCCCTGACATGAAATTTTCATTTTCTGAGGTTTTTTAACATTAATATGAGTTCCCCTGAGACTGTATTTGGTCCCCTCGTGACTAGAATTTTCAATCGATGTAAACCGAGCTTTGGCTATTTTTCTCTTCTCTGCATCCGTCTGCATCTCAGAGGCGCTGATCTAGAATCTCCCCCTATATAACGTCATATGGGGGAAAGGTTACTCCCCTTTCTCTGCTTTGCCCGCCCAGAGAATTTGGCTCGACCATGAGAAAACGAGCTAGGAACAGGAAAGTACGAACATGCGCAGGCGCGGTTTTATTTCTTCTTAGAGAAATAGCTTTGAGATCTGAGTTTTTCCTCGAGAAATATCATGGCTTGCAAACGAGCGAAGCATGGCAGTTGCTCAGTGTTTGGATGTACAAATGAACACAAAAGTATTTTTTAGTTCCTTCATCTGCGCCTCTGAAGAAACAATGGGTTCATTTTATTTTCTCTGGAAATGTGCTGACTCAACTCCCAAAGTTTTGTATGGTCTAACAGGCATGAGACAGGTTAATCTTTCTCTCAAAATCGTTCAATACTGTTTATGTATCAGTAAGTCAAGCCAGACTATTATCAACTTCACATCATTTCTTTGAGTAGGATGAAAATAATCTTATTTAAAGAAAGTGCTTAGCAGGATTGATAATCAAAGCGGTAAGCACGCGCTGCTTTGTTTATGTTATGTGTATCTGCAGCCGGCAGCGTCGGTTTTCCTTTTTGAATGACGAATATAGACTAATATATCTGCAGAAATAGACAGTTGGCTTATTAAATGCAGGCGCAGAACGCACATTAGGCTATAGCTGACAGTCGGCTGCTGTTCTCTCGGTGAGTTCAAGTGCAGCTTTTTACCTCGACGAGAGCGGACGAGTTCCGGGCTTTAGAGAGAACAGAAACTGCGTTACACGCTCAATGCTCATCACAGCAACATTTTATGTGATGAGAATCTAAATACTTCAAAAACTTCACGAATCAGTAATCTCAATATCTGTAATAGTAAAAACGTATAATAGCTGTAGTAAAACGTTTTCAAGAGAGTTTCACATGTAATATGTAGCTATTTCATATGCAAGCATGTCAGCCAATCACAGCAGTGGGCAGTTACATTGAATCCCACAGCAGACACGCCCCTTCAAACAGACCGTTCTAAGCAGAGGCTAAAATCAGGCTAGGAAAAATGCCTTTTATTTCTAAACTATGACTATGTTTGATCTAAAAAACATACTAACATTATAAGGGCAACCCAGGAAACATTATAAAATAATACAAAAAACCCATGTCAGGGGACCTTTAATAACAGACTCCTTCACTAGCACTACTCTTGTGCAAAGTTAGCAAACTGCCTATGTGATATCCATGGGCTCGCCTTTTGGGTGAAATACTTCCAATGCTCTATATATATATATATATACACACATATATATATATATATATATATACACACATATATACACACACACACACACACACACACACACACACACACACACACACACACACACACACACACACACACACACACACACACACACACACACACACACACACACACACGTAAATTAATGACTCAAGTACACTTTTAGAATCCTCCCACCTGTTAATATAGTGTATCGCCAATCTCACAGGGTGACAATAGACTGATATGACTATGGAGCATTGCACACAACACTAGTTGCAAGCATACACCATAGAGTAAAGGATCACAAGTAATAAAGCTACAAGACTTGGGGAGCTGTATGACCTTTGGCCCACTCTTGGGAAGGTGTGCATTTGTTTATGTCATCATGTGTGTACATGCACTCAGACAGGACAGAAATTCCATTGCAACATTTCAGACACTGCGAAAAGCATTAAGAGAACGACTGTGTCCCACATCCTGAAGAGTGTATACACGTATACTGCGCACACACACGCGCACACACACAAAAGCATCTATCATCCAGATGCTATATTCACATTGTCTGTAGGCTAATTGGACTAAATTAAGCTAGTAACCATTGTTCTGTGTGTATGTTCAGTCGGGTGAAAAACAACCCAGACCAACGCCAACGGGTAACACACTGATCGGACAAAACCCAACAAACTTGTTTGTTGGCGTTTGTCTGTGCTATGTGAATTGGCCTTTATACTACGGTTCCGGTTCATTTATTGTTGTAGGCTGTTAGGACTTTCGCAATAAGTCAAATAAAGTGCAACGTGATATGGAACTGTCCTGAAACTACTTCATAGCTGTGCGTTTACTGGAAAATAATTGCACTCCTTAGAATGTTATATCAACCAATCAAAATCAAGCATTCAACACCCTTGTGGTACAATTGCAAAAAAAAGCACAGTTTCCCATCATCATCCCATGCGCAGATGAAGAAGAGCGCACAGATGAAACAATATAATAAATGCTGCAATGCTATCCAACTTCCAGAAAAGAGTGAAAGATGTTTGGGAACACAATTGTGCAAGACAGTTCTGGAAGTTCAGTCTGGTTAATTAAAGTTATCCAGCCAGATGATCTGCTGAGGCAAAGTCATATGGATTTTGTTGCCAATCCAGGAATTTATTTGGTAAATGCGTTTTTATCATAGCTTATGTGCATGATTTGATTTTTTTAAATGCACAGTTTTATATTTTATACACATCTTCACACTTCCATTCAGTGTTTTTTATGCAATATTATAAAATTCACACAAAAATACGTGAATAAGTGGAACCATTGCTATTGTTAGCTGCTGATATTATGCTTCATCTATTGTTGTGCAAATGTACAAGTCACCATGTTTCTTTGTTTCTCCGTATATCAACCTACACTCACCGGCCACTTTATTAGGTACACCTGTCCAACTGCTCGTTAACACTTAATTTCTAAGCAGCCAATCACATGGCGGCAACTCAGTGCATTTAGGCATGTAGACATGGTCAAGACAATCTCCTGCAGTTCAAACCGAGCATCAGTATGGGGAAGAAGGTGATTTGAGTGACTTCTGAACGTGGCATGATTGTTGGTGCCAGAAGGGCTGGTCTGAGTATTTCAGAAACTGCTAATCTACTGGGATTTTCACGCACAACCATCTCTAGGGTTTACAGAGAATGGTCCGAAAAAGAAAGTGGCAGTTCTGTGGGCGGAAATGCCTTGTTGATGCCAGAGGAGAATGGCCAGACTGGTTCGAGCTGATAGAAGGGCAACAGTGACTCAAATAATCACCCGTTACAACCAAGGTGGGCAGAAGAGCATCTCTGAACGCACAGTACGTCGAACTTTGAGGGCAGATGGGCTACAGCAGCAGAAGACCACACCGGGTGCCACTCCTTTCAGCTAAGAACAGGAAACTGAGGCTACAGTTTGCACAAGCTCATCGAAATTGGACAATAGGGGATTGGAAAAACGTTGCCTGGTCTGATGAGTCTCGATTTCTGCTGCGACATTCGGATGGTAGGGTTCGAATTTGGCGTCTACAACATGAAAGCATGGATCCATCCTGCCTTGTATCAACGGTTCAGGCTGGTGGTGGTGGTGTCATGGTGTGGGGAATATTTTCTTGGCACTCTTTGGGCCCCTTGGTACCAATTGAGCATCATTGCAACGCCACAGCCTACCTGAGTATTGTTGCTGACCATGTCCATCCCTTTATGACCACAATGTACCATGTGTGTTATGACCACAATGTACAATGTACAATGTACAATGTAACTTCTGATGGCTACTTTCAGCAGGATAATGCGCCATGTCATAAAGCTGGAATCATCTCAGACTGGTTTCTTGAACATGACAATGAGTTCGTTGTACTCAAATGGCCTCCACAGTCACCAGATCTCAATCCAATAGAGCATCTTTGGGATGTGGTGGAACGGGAGATTCGCATCATGGATGTGCAGCCGACAAATCTGCGGCAACTGTGTGATGCCATCATGTCAATATGGACCAAACTCCCTGAGGAATGCTTCCAGCACCTTGTTGAATCTATGCCACAAAGAATTGAGGCAGTTCTGAAGGCAAAAGGGGGTCCAACCTGTTACTAGCATGGGGTACCTAATAAAGTGGCCGGTGAGTGTATACATTTCATTTGTCTCATCTCTACATACTTAAAACGCAAAGAATTAAAATATATAAATCTTTGCCGTAATTATTTGTCTAATTGTGTTCTCCTTTTCATGCACCTTTGATAAACTGCTAAGTACAGTGACATACTCATTCCCAGCATTCTTTTACAGTAAACAATGTGCTTTTAGGTATAGCATGCACATTTCCTGAGCCCTGTAATATATCAATGCAGAGGAAAGGTCATGAGACGGGTCCCAAATTACAAAAACGTGCGACCTTGTGGCAGCTGGCAGGAAAAGACTTGACTCATGTGGGTTTAATTATAGACTGGAGCTCATGTACAGTCAGCCAAGATCTATAGACATTCATTTAGCAGCACACAAGCTTTTGCCTTATTGCCCATCACACACCACATCTGCTCAATGTTTTCCAATTTTATCACATTGATACAAAAATGTAAGCACAATATATTAATGACAGTATCAGTATTGCCATTTACACGTCTAAATGAGGTGCCTAAAAGAGTAATTAACAACAAAAAAAGGCTTGCACAAACATAACTAATATTCCTTTTAATTATTTCATATCAATTTAAATAATTCAAAATATAAAAAAATGTAAGCACAATATATTAATGACAGTATCAGTATTGCCATTTACATGTCTAAATGAGGTATGTTCATGCATAAAAGAGTAATTAACAAAAAAAGCTTGCACAAACATAACTAATATTTCTTTTAATTATTACATATCAATTTAAATAATTGAAAATATTAAAAAAATGAGTAATGTTTTATTTTTTCTTCAAATTTTTACTGATTTTCTCAAACAAGCAGTTAGAAATCAATTTTTCTCTAAAACATATCACACTTTTTTTTAGGACGTATTTACACTGCAGGTCTTAATGCCCAATTCCGATTTGTTGACTATAGCCAATTGTTTTGACAACCAGCTCACATCACCTTTTAAAAATTTACCATATCCAATATCTGTATTTACCCTATACACACGGAAACAACCCAAGATAGGCGCACTGACCCGAGAATATTCGCAAAAGAAAGTAAAAATGGTGCCAGTTGCAATAGAATGATGATACAAATTTTGCTTTCCGCACCACCTTTAAAGGTCAGCAAAACATTGGGTCGACCCTTCATCCACCATTGAAAAGAGTAATGTAATCGAGGTTTGTGTCCACCTGAGTAGACGTCATTCGCCACCGTCACATTTACAATGATGTACGAACTCGCATTGACTGTAATATCCAATACTTTCCATTTACATGGCAGATGCAAATGCACGTATCCGATTCATATCAGATTTACCATGTAAATGCAGCCTTAGACAGTAATTTTAGCGCAATGTAATTTTATTTATGCTGTTATCTTATTTGTGAAACTAAGCATGTATCTTTATTTCAGAGGTATGTTTATTTTAGTTTGAAATGTGTACTTTTTCTTTTGTGTATATATTATGTAATAATAATAATAATTCATTACATTTATATAGCGCCTTTCTGGACACTCAAAGCGCTTCACATAGAGGGGGGAATCTCCTCAACCACCACCAATGTGCAGCATCCACCTGGATGATGCGACGGCAGCCATATTGCGCCAGAACGCCCACCACACACCAGCTTACTGGTGGAAAGGAGACAGTGATGAAGCCAATCAGTATATGGGGATGATTCAGGAGGCCATGATGGACAGAGGCCACTGGGAAAATTTGGCCAGGATGCCAGGGTTATACCCCTACTCTTTCGAAAGACATCCTGGGATTTTTTGTGACCACAGAGAGTCAGGACCTCGGTTTAACGTTTCATTCGAAGGACGGTGCACTTTGACAGTAAAGTGTCCCTATCACTTTACTGGGGCGTCAGGACCCACACAGACCACAGGGTGAGCACCCCCTGCTGGCCTCACTAACACCTCTTCCAGCAGCAACCTGGTTTTCTCAGAAGGTCTCCCATCCAGGTACTAACCAGGCTCAGCCCTGCTTAGCTTCAGTTGGCAACCACTCTTGGGCTACAGGGTGATATGGCTGCTGGTATATGGCTGCTATGTATACTGTGCGCAGTGTTGTGCCTGAATGCGTTCATTGAACGATAGTTCATATTTTACGCGAATGTGAACTGGATGTACTGCATTACTGCCTGATGAACGTTTCATTCTGGCGTCTGTGAGCACACACTCTCTCAGTTTAACTTTGTTCAATAGGGTGCCAGATTTCTAAACAGCCTTCCAGGCAAAAACACGACTAAAACACGCATAAACAGGCCTTAATAAGTACCGAAAAAACCACGCCACCAGTGTCGCACCACGGCCGCGCATGCATCATCAAGACAAGAATCAGCATGAGCTCGACAAAGCATTGAGGAGGCGTCGCATCATATGATCAGTTTTAAGACAAGGTCAGAGAGGAAGGGGAAAATCTTACATTTCTGTGCAAACCTTTCCCGGTGATAAAATAATTGCTGTAGTGGTTCTACTGTATATGGGTTGTGCCAATAATTTCAATAAAAAATAGCTTGCAGCAACATGTGGAAAAAAAGAACTATAAACTAGTTCATTTTTTGGAACCGTGAACTTCATTCGAACATTTGTGAATTGTGAAATATGAACTTTGAACTGAACTAGTTCAGTTTTAAAATTTGTGAATGAAAACTGAACTAGTTCATGTACGTAGAAAGTGAACTTTCCCAACAATGACTGTGTGTATAGTATTGTTGTCACGATACTGGAATTTCTAAATTCAATACAATACCTTGAAAAATATCAATATTATTTCCCATTTTATCAGTGAAAAATTGCCACAACATTAAAGCCACAAAAACTTCAAAAACACAGCAAATTTAATTTTGATTATAGTCTGATGGGCCATTGCATTGAAAACGTTTCAAGAACATGTTGTATATAGAAACCATTGCTTCACAGAGCACTCACTCATACAGTACACCTCGACACGGTCATACTAGCTATGAAACAAGACAAAGGGGTGTAAAATTGGCTTAAACTTTCAACATTTTCAACATATTCATGAAATTCCCTGATATTATAATGTCAGCAAAATGATCACACTATTTACTAATATTTGATTTATCATCAAGCCCTATTTGTAATCTAACAACAACACTCCAAAATGAAGCAGTCTGCACACAAAAAGGCAAACTAAAGGCATGTTTTATACTTCAATATAAAATAACATTTCTCTCACCTCATTCACCATCTTGGATCTATTTTCTCATTAGCTGCATTTACAAGCACCCCAAAAAAATCCACGGGGTCAGTTAAAGCCTTCGTGTAAACACCTCAATGAGTCGGATTGAAAAGACGACACTTATACTCATGGAGTATAAAAGTTTAGGGTTCATATGTACACAGAACTTTCAGAATCTGAAATTGAATTGGATTCATTCAGATTGACAAAAATGAGTGCATCAAATACATACTTAGCTTGTCGGGAAGCAATCTGGCATTGTCTCCTTCACGAAGGACACTTGATGCTTGCTGATTAACTTGGCACTTGATTTATGACCAGTCTTTGAGCTAGAAGCACACCTATGATGCCTTAAGATGCAGCCCTCATAGACAGCTCACAAGGGTTTGGAAACAGAGCAATAATTATATGGTATCAGCTTTGTCAATATAGCAACACTACATTGCTTCAATTATAGTCTCAATGTTCATGGAAATCTGTAAGAACAAGTTTAGCTCTACAGGGTGTCTTTTCACGTGTCAGACTGAAGAGATTACACCATCTATTAACACCTACAGTGAGCAAAGCTTATTTGTTGTGTGGCTATTACTATGTGTTGGGTGTTCTGCGCAGTGTGGCTTCAGTCTCGCATCGTGCAGGTGGATGCTGCACAATGGTGGTGGTTGAGGAGACCGACCACCTTCCATGTTAAGCGCTATATAAATGTAATTAATTATTATTATTTATGGTTGCTATGGAGAGATTCACTATGTTATGCAAGAAGCCAATTTCCATTCCAATCCCATTGCATGGGATCTTATCTGACTGAACATGTTAGACACACCCAATGACTCAAACAAAAGAGATCCAAAATCACTTAACAATGGCTTTATGACAATAAGAAAGGAAAAGTTTTTACTTTAACACTCTTTCTTCATGCTATCCTTCGGTGAGCAGGAAGCCTCATTGCCATCGGTGCCTTCCACCCTGTAAGAAGCAGTTGGTGGTGTGTCCGATTCCAGATGGCAGCACTTTGTCCCAGAGCATGGCGTTAATGACGGAAGCTCTTTCCGTTACTGGTTCTGTAAATGCAAAGGGTGTGATTTAACCCAAAGTAATTCATGAACATGAACACTTAAGCTGATAGCATTCTTGTAAGCGTTCCCGCTCTGGCTTGCGTTCAGTCCGTGTGAAGTCATTTTAGTCATCAGTACAGTGCCAGGGCTCTCAAACTAACATTTGAGAGCAGTGGGGGATTTTTAATCAGAAAGGTAATTTAATCATAAAATTACTATTGTTTGGAGTTAATAAGTGCAGTAACTAATAGTAATACACATTTGACAGTCAAGCACTGTGCTTGAGTTAAGATGCAGATCAAATAAATTTATATTAACAACAGTAAAGCCAGGAACACACCAAGCCGACGCCAACGAACTAGCGCTGATGAAAGCCAACTGTGTTGTCGCCTCTCGTCCCCTCTCGTTGAGATAAAAAGCTGCATTTGAACACACCGAGATAACTACAGGCGACTGTCAGCTAGAATGTGCGTTCTGCGCCTGCGTGTAATGAGCCAACTATCTATTTCTGCAGATATTTTTAATCTATATTCGTCATTCAAAAAGGAAAACTGACGCTGCCGGTTGCAGATACACATAACGTAAACAAAGCAGCGCATTGAAGGGTGGTCAAAATCCTTTGCCTCTTCCTCTTCAGATATATATATATATATATATATATATATATATATATATATATATCATATATCCTTTTGAATGCTTATGTATTTCTTTTATGAAATCAATAATTAAGTATATTCATTATTACTTAATCATTTATTGTGCTTTTGCTTGTGAAATCATATTCTTAAATGCATGCTGATGTAAGTCACCAGCTTCTTTTAGGTGCACAAGGCCATTTGTCTCTTTCTCTGGTCTCAGGAGAAAGGTTTATGGATCCTATAGGCGTCGTGAACACATATGTCCAACACATATGATATTTCTCTGTACAGATGGTCAAGCTATATTGAGCATTGCTATATTGAACTTTAATTGTTGTATTAAAATGTATTCTTTCTATTATATGTGCTTTCTGAGGAGCAAATGTTATCTGTTTTTCTCCCAAATGAGTGAATGTTTTACCATTATGTTTTGGTACACTTAACTGATAATAAGCCGCTCAGACTCTCTTCAGCCTTGATAGGAGCTCTTATTTGCTAGTGTCCTATGTGAATGCGGTAACAGTGAAAATAATAGAGAAATAGGGATTTTGGTTTATGTCTGAGACTTTGAGTGTTAAAACATAAAGGGGTCATTGAAGCCAAGTTTAAGGCATCATTTCTTTGTTAAAGTCTTACTCCAGTTAGACTAAGGTTTAGTGTTAGTCTTCTTGGATGCAGGTTAAGGAACCACTGCCATTATTGGAGATTGAATGAGTTGTTGTTATGGACATACTGGCGCCCAGCAACCCAAATCTGTGACCTGGAAGGCTCATGATGTGCCTCTGAATGTCAGATGCTGCTCATCGATGGAGATATGCTTTGTCTATCTTTATATGTGTGGAAAATTACTGTGTTTATCTATTTCTCAGCCAATGAGAATCATTCAACGTGTAAGAAATGACGTAGCTTAGACCTTGAAAATGGTTTAACTGCTGTGATCTTTGTAACTGTAGGGGGCGGCCTATCGAACTCCTGTGTGAGTCTTGAAGCTGACTTCTGCTGATGAAACTGCAAACTATGTTCAGTAAACTTTTCTTTATTTTTTTATTATTCTGAATCCGGGTCTTCATTCTTCATGTCTGGTTCTGGGTCCTTTAACTGTTAACCCCTCAACAGCATGCTTACCTTTTTTAATATAAATCCTGCTGAACACTTTCTTTAATCCACTCCGCTAATGTTAATATCTGAAATATTCTGCCGAAGGAACACAGCAACATAAGAACAGCCTTCTATCTTTACCGTTTTGACTTCTTTGCTTGCTGTTTTGCATTTATTCTCGTGCACTGACTCTTTCACTAAGCCGAACAGCCAATCGGAGTTCTCTCTTTCCACGGCCTCGATGTCGATTCAACATGTCGAATCGCACGAAACAAAGCCAGCGCACAAACACGGCTTAACACGTAAAACCCTAACTTTTATAGGGAACAATTAATATATTTTTACTTTTGATCATCACATTAAAATAACATTTAAATTAGATATTTAAAGCTTTAAAGGTGCAATGTGTAAAAAAGTTGAGTATCTATTAACAGAAATGCAATATGACATCCATAACTATGTTTTCAGTGGTGTATAAAGAACTTACTTAATAAACCATAATGTTTTTATTACCTTAGAATGAGACATTTACATCTCCATAACAGCGGGAATCCCCTTCTATGAAGGTCGCCATATTGTGACGTCATCTTTCTACCGTAGCCGAACGCGAACAAACAGCGCTACAGAACGTGTTTCATCACTACCTTGAAAGGGACGCAGCAGAAAGCTGAATGCTAGCCATAAACTCCGTGAGTAGTGACTTTTCCCTTATGAGTGGTGTAAAATATGTAGTTGGGATTGTTTCATGTAACTTAGTTCTTCTCCTCGCTTTGTTATGGGTTTGTTATGTGGGGATAAATGTGCTGTTACGTTCGTGAGACAGCTGATCAATACTCATGTCATTGACCATAAAACAGTATGTTACTGGAATCTCTAACCCGTCGATCTCTGTAAGAGATCTAAGTTGAATCGCGAAAAGTTTTCAAAATCAGAGAAAAAGCCTATTGTGTGTAGTAAATGGTGTCTATGGGATGCGGAGGCGCGTGGTTACACAGTTATTTTTGCCGCGCGCACCTTTGGACTCATGCGGACGCGTCGAGTGTAAACAAGGATTTAAGCTTTAACCAGTTCATTACTGTCCACAGTAACAGCTCATATTAGCCAGCTAAACTTTTACTACCCTGCTAGAAAAAATATACAGCTGCATAGTTTCATGTGGTTCTTCTCCCTCGCTGTATTATGGGTTTGCTACATGGGGAGAAATGTGCTGCTGGTTACGTTTGTGAGACAATCAGCTGATTACTATTATTATATTAAAAGATATATTAAAACCCTTGATCCTCACCTGACTACGGCTTTGTAAACTTTATCCATGATGTGATTTATAATGGACTGTGGTACAGAGCGACAATGTTACACACTCTTGGCTTACTCTGGCTATTCCCTGCTGTCTCAGACGACGAGATGTTTGTCCCGTTTTAGCAACCGTAGCTTCTTTGAAAGGGAGGGGTGAGCAGTGGGCTGAGCCCTTAGTGCAAACCTGGTGCAAACTTTAACCAAGAACCACTAGATGTCGCTAAAAATCCCACACTGCACCTTTAAAGTGCTAGAAAAAGTGTGAAGCACTTTTGCTTGTCCTTGAAAAATGCTTAAAGGGTTAGTTCACCCAAAAATGAAAATTCTGTCATTATTCACTCACCCTCATGTTGTTCCAAACCTCTATTTGTTTATTTGTTCTGCTGAACAGAAAGGAAGATATTTGGAAGAATGTTTTAATAAACAGATCTCATTCCCCATTGATTACCATAGTATGCATTTTCCCTACGTATGGTAGTCAATGGGGATGAGATCTGTTTGATTAAAACATTCTTCCAAATATCTTCCTTTGTGTTCAGTAGAACAAATAAACACATAGAGGTTTGAAACAACATGAGTGTGAGTAAATACTGACAGAATTTCCATTTTTGGGTGAACTAGCCCTTTAAATTTCACTCTCAAAAGGTTTCACTGAACCCTGAAAAGAATAAAGTAAACATTTAACTCTTTCTCCCACAATATCATGATTACAGTTAGCATTACTCTGTGTATATATATATATAGATATATATATATATCGCATCATAGCCAATGTACGGTGATTTGTGGAAGTTGAAACCTTCAATAACTTGTTGGTTCATGGCACAATGTTTCTCCTGGTTTCCAGTGTCAGCGCTGCTAGATCTAGCATTTCTGGTCCATAAAAGAATTCTGCACTGAAACTTGGAATGCTTCTCAGGGATCTGTATGATGTCATCAATACTCGACCAAATTCAGACAGCTTTTGATCTATCGCCCACTGGGGTAGTAACATGTCTGTGATGGATTGAGTGAATTGTTCCTATGACCACAGACAGTAATGTTCTGAGCTCTGTTGCTGCTGTCAAATGTTTGAGGTCTGAGCTCACTAATTGGTCCACGCTATGCAGCTCAGAAACAAGTTTTGTTTTTTGTTTGCCGGTTTTGTGTTGCCATGTGCAACAGAAATGGCCAGCTCTATTAGGTCAGGACAGCGTGAGTGGTGACATCTATTGCCACATCTCAACTTAAATGCAGTTGCACCGTCAAGACATAAGGTTGGGGAAAATGCAAGCCATTTGGCATGCTGTCTCTGAGCTTCTGCAGTCCTTTGATGTCTGCGTGCAGCGCTGATATTGCTGTTACCGCATGTACTCTTGTGCGACAACTCATGCTGTGAAGTAGCAACTGCATTTGTGCGGGAGGAAAAAATCCCAGGCTGGCTGATCCACACTTTATCATTGCTATTTTCAAAGCTTCTGGTCATACTTTCACTATAAAATAAACTTTACTGAAGCATTTATTTAAGCTGCAGGGCTGCAGCACTCAGGTGCGGTCTTGGACCTCAAGTCTACTTCCATGGTCTCGGACTCGCTGGAGTTCTAGGACTCGGACTTGGCCTCTGGTCTCGGCCACTGGTCTCTGCCAAATATGGCTTTTGGTCTCGTCTAGTCCAACATTTTGTAACGTGTGTTCATTTATCACTTAGCCTATCAGGGTAACGTTAGCTACAGAAGAAGTGCCGAATTAACCGACCAAGTGCTCACTACAGACGGAGGCGTTGCCTTCATCATGCTGTTACTATCTTCACGTTAGATACTGGGTGTTGTGCACAATTCTAATGAGATTCCTGCAGTGATCTCCTCATTTATAATGTGGGATGTTGCCTGCGAGTGGATAATCACGCAGATGATAAAATCAGATCATTCTTTTAAATAACCATCTTGCCAGAGTGGCATGCATGCAGTGTTCACGACGGTGCGCGTCTTCATCTTCTCTCAAAATGTGTTGTGGAAGGCAAGGCAAGCATCACGCTGCCAGCGACATGCGTCTCCACTGTCAAGGAGCTCGGGACATGAACGGAATATTCATCTTGCATTCGGGCCAGGTAGTGCATTGTGAATAAAGCTTACCATTTTGCACGTCTTATCGAGTTTAACATTCAAGCAATTTTAAACTATCAGTCCTTGTGCGCTCTCTGGGATGACTATGCGCACATTCATAGAAAATCCACCTCAAGAACAGCTGGCCAGTAACAAAAGTTATTTTTCACGGATTAGCTATATTGCTATATATACACTCAAAACTGTGTCAATTTCGGTCTTCGTGAGTATAATGGTCTAAACATAGTCGGTTTTGTCTTTAATAAGCATAAAACGCATGCCAGTATAATGAACAGAGAATCCATGCACTAGCTCTTAAAGTGACAGCAACCATATGTGTCGGTCATTAATTTTGTCGTCAAAACAACAAAAGAGAGCTTTAAGTTAAAGGAATCAGGATTAATAGCCTATGTGTTTAATTTATTCAGGACTAAAATACTATCCAGTGTTATTTTCCATTTGATTACTTTATTCAGTTTCTGTCTATGAATACTAGTGTTAGACCTATTCAAAAACGTTTCTCTTTATTTGTCTTTATTTGTATCTTTATTGTATTTATTTGTGTACCTTTTTTCAATTTAATTGAACAATTTAAATCAAGCCTTGTGTTGTGTAAATTCTTAACAACATTACCCCATTGTAAAAAATGCAACGAGCGCAAACATTTAGGCAAGATAAATTTAATAATTTTGTTTGGCAAAAACGAAATTCAGGCCCTGAAGACTTTTTTTTCTATCCTGTCCTGGACTCGGTCTTGACTCGGACTCGAACCTTTTTGGACTCGAGTCTTGACTTGGACTCGAACTAGTCCTGGTCTTGGACTTGTTTAGGATCTCAACAAAGGTGGTCTTGACTACAGCCCTATTTAGCTCCAACAAGTAACAAATACAGTTTTTGCTCAATACTAACTGAAAAGAAAAACAATTCATTTATATTTCCTGCACACGAGAGACTTGGTGTTGTTTCCATACGTAGGAAAAAAGATATGTATATCAGGATCAGCTATTGGCTAAAATTAGCATAATCTGGCAGCGCAAAATGTACTAACAAATGGCTGCGACCCTGTAAGCACCCCCTGAGCGTTCATGTAAAAATTTAAATATACTTTGGGCTTTAGTGCTACACTGAACATGACACACAAACTTTGCGTTCATGGTGTGAGGGGCAATTTATATACACTGTACCTGCCAAAGAAGACCACCTTCATGTGTCTTCGGGACAAGACTTCCCCAATCCCTGCCACTTTGGACAGGTATCCCCGCACCTCCGCCACCTGCTCCTCTGTGGTAACAGGATCCAGTTCTTCATTGCTGTAAGTTTCTGACATAGAAAAGAGACCAGATCAACTACACTTGATATTTTAAATACTTCACCAATATTAAGAACTCAAGAGTCATGTTTGTCAGTTTTAGGTATGAATTTGTTTCCTACACCAGAAGAGTCCACCCTAAAGTCTCTGTGACATTCTGGAGTAGGATTTGTGAAATATTCTTCAGAATAAATTCCTCTAAAGTGCTATTTTCTTCTTGTTTTCTACCCCAACAATAAATTCCTTTAGAACTTTAGGAAGAAAACCGTTCTTAAGACAAAACTTTCATTTAATTTCCTGAAAAGAATGTCCTTAAAATCTTCGCAAAAAAAAAAAAAATCTTAAGATTAGGATAGCCTCCAACTTGTCTTAAATCCCTAAAGGTAATTTTATTGGGTTCTTTCAATATTAAGCATTAGTTACAGCATAGCATTACTTACATTATGCACATCCCAAGTATCAGGGAATGCCTAGGAATTAACGCCACGCCATGTTGCACATGATGGGCGTCACGCCCGGCCATGTCTACAGGGATCGCGCCCCGCCTGTCCCCGCTGGATGTTTAAACTGCAGATGTTTTGGAGGCTGTGTTTCGGATTTTCTGGTCCATATCTGACGTGGCGTCGATACCTGGTTGTTGGGTTCAGGAGTACTGCCATAGCTTCCTGTCACACATATCGGTTGGTGGAGCCTCGGACAACGGAATGACGCTTCTTCCCTTTCTTTCTGTCAAAATACAATAAGGGAAGCAGGGTCGGAGCAGCTGACGGGGAAGAAGCCGGATTTGGGCGTCAGGAGATGAGGAAGAATGATGGAGAAACGCAATAATGAGGGAGAAACTTTACCCACATGTCCTCCACAGCATGACTGAATGTTTGTTAAATAAGCTGTAAAAAGCAAGAGGTTGTCTATTGTATAGTATTGGCAGATGACTATGACAGTTAGGGAGGATAGTCTGGCTTTGTGGTTCAAGTTTGTTAGCAGATGATAAAGCTAGGACAAATTATATTTTATTTTGTTTTCAATTAACAATTTGCTTTGATATTCTGTACATCTCTTTACATGCCTTTCTTTAAAACGTTTGTGAATCATGTTTATATAACTGCTTAATAAATACATTAAGTGACTTCTCTGTTTCTGTACTGATTGCATCCGCAAATACCCTTTAAAGACACATAAATGGCAAAGATACATGAAACATATTTTAGAAAATAAACTACCAAATACCTCTCACATTTACACGGGTCATCAACATTAAATGATGACAATAAGGCACAGTTGTATTTAACAAGTTACCACATCTTGTGGCATTATAAAGAACTGTACATTGTTTTTCTTGCACAACCTATGAAAACTCAACATATAGACTGAAAATAGCAAGTTAACATTACTATGAGAGCTACTTTTCAGGTAAATAGCTTGAACTTTATGTACAGATAGTAACGTTGATCAACTTAGCATAGGCTTCTAACACCAAAACTAAATCAGATGCATCAACGTTGTTTATCGCGGATAGTTTGTCCAAATTACGTTCTTTTTTGGCAGTGGCATTGAGTTCTATCCTGGTAGGGTCCCTTCTCTCTCTTTAAACATCTCAATTTCTTCCGTTCTTCTTTTAATTTGCCTCGTTTTAGCCAAACACCTACTATTATCCCGAGGTAAACAAAGATCGTGCCTGTAAAGATGGCGCCCACGTCCCATAATGCAACACGGCGTGATCGAACCTTCGCATTCCCCATTAGTAATTGTATGCATTATATTATATATGTGGACAAGTATTCTGAAGTGACACCACTGATAGATAATGATAATGTGCTAGCTGAATTTGAAATTCAGAAAGAACTCTACAAAAATAGGGAGCTCACTTTTAATTGTACAATTACGACATTACTGCTCGAAAAATCAGGTAACGCCAAAACCTTTGTTTTACAGAAGGGCTAAGCGAATATGGGTAGAACTCTTTACTGCCCTGGTACTTCAGAAAACCCTTTTAATAGTATACATGTGAATTATACGTGGCACAATAGCCTTTATCACAGTATGCTAATGCTTATCTAATGCAAGGGATTCATCAGCATGCAGATTGAGGACTGTTGAGACTGGAAGGAGACAAGAATCGATTGCACCTCAAGACACATCTGTACCATTTGCTTCACAACACACATGTACTACTTCCACAACAGAATATTTATCTACTAGTGTGTCCTAACTAGTGTTATCACGGTACCAAAATTTCAGTATTCGGTACCAAGACTACCAGTGAAAATCCACGGTTCTCGGTACCAATTTCGGTACCAAACCAAAGTTAAATTTAGACTCAATTTAAAGAAAAAATCCATGGTTCTCTTTACCAAAGCAAAACACAAAAACATATTAATAAAGGTAAACAATGCCATTCTTTATACTTATTTAAAATTGTGTTTCAAGTTTTTCTACAAGTAATAAATATAAATAAATTACACACCTAAAAAACACAACAATTCACCATGACTGAATAAACACGCTTCTTATTTATAAACTTAAACATTTTTTTATAAATGAAACAAAATATGCCATGGCTGAACAACACTTTATAAACTAAAATATGTTGCCAAATGTGTTGCTAAAAGTGTTGCCAAACTATACAGGAGAAGATAAAACCTTTTTATTGAATACACTTTTATTTAATCAAAGTCAAACTGTATTCATATTTATTTATTTTTTATTTTAAACCTGCTTGTTATCCAGCCAAGAATAAGCCTAGAACTGCCTTTTTGACAGACTTTTTTGACAGATGTTTTGCATAGCCTACAAGTCATTTAAAAAACCTCTGATGTGTCATTTGAAAAAAAAAAAAAAAAACCTTCATGTCCTACGTTTTTTATGTTTTTTTTTACCCTAATAAAATGTATAGGAGCATTAAATAGTTAATAAAGAAGTTTAATTCTAACACTCAGTATATTTGCGTTAGCTGCACCACGTAACATTATGCTAACGATTTACTACACGGCTAACATTGTTTATTTCAATCCGACATTAAAATAAAAAAAAATGGTATATAAGTCAAACGAGAGGCTCTAAATTTGAAATTAATTTGAAATGTACCTGCTTGAACTCTTTCATCAGATCCGGGTGTCGGTCTTTGAGGTGTTTTATTATTAGGTTTTACTGTCTATGGGTTTGAGAGAAAACTTTGATGACATCGTTTGCAAATTGGTTTTTGGGGATCTATGATGTTCCCCTCGTCATCAGCTGCGAATCTGGAATGTTTCCACACATGGCTCTTCCCTCCTTCCTTATTAACAAGTGCAGTAACCACAGCAGCGCCGCCGGCCGCCATCTCTCAGCGCTTTCATGAAGAGGACGCAACTTCACGCGCTTCGTGCGTGCGTGCGCAAACTTTGACCGGGTACTCGGTACCACTCGATACGTGGTACCGAGATGTTTTTTTTTTAGTACCGACTTGGTACCGAAGTACCGAATATTTTGACAACACTAGTTCTAACATGTAACTACTATGCCATGTTATGTTTGGTCTCATCTGACAGCTTATAATCTGAACTGAAAGGTGGTGAACTTAATAGAGATATTAGAGTATCCTATTGCTTAAACACTGTGTGGTGTTCTGTGAACATCTGCTCAAATGGATAGTTCATCCGAATCAGATGGTGAACACACGGAGGAGGTTTGAGGTGATATTCACTAATGATCGCGCGCGAGATCGACAATCGACTACTGTCGGCTTCGAACCGAAAACAGAGGTATGTGAGCAGAGGTATGTGAGCTGGCTGAATTAACATCATTTTTATTCATCTTTCACATCTACTGCAGTCAGATTGACCGTGGTCACTCTTAATGACACCACTCAGATGGCTGTGCACTCGTAATGAAAAATCAAGGATGTTAAGAAGCTAAAAGCAGGTTTAGAACATGCCCCATTCAAGTCAGCAGGGTGCAAATTTTAAAAAGATCGATAACACTGTGTAGGCAACACCCATTTTTAGGGGTTCAAGCACTTCAGTGCTGAAACCCTATTGTTATTGTTAATTTACCCACAATGCAACATTCTCCATGTAAAACTGATCGTGCAGGACGAACCATAAGTCCTTAGAGACTTGAAAGTTTGTGGGCTGGTAGTAGTCATATCCGCCGAGAGCGTCACAAAGGCACGCCCCGATCGGCCTGACGGGGGCGCTACAGCGGGCAAAAGTACGAAATGGCTCATAACTCCTCAACCGTCGGGCGTAGGCTCAAGTGTCTTACATCGTTAGAATCCTTGGCTCCAGACGGACAAGATGCATGCCTCAGATTGGCTCGTCACCATGGGTACATTTTCGGGTATTTTGTGTTTTTTTGTAAAACCTACTTTTCGCGAACTAGTCCTAGGTTTTTGGGCCGCCGGAACCAAACCAATGCGGCAAGATTCTATGGAGTCCGAATGTCAATAATTATCAAAAAAAAGTTGACATTTGGGTTCACGGTCCCTGAGGGCCGCCAAAACGTCCCAAGTGGGAGGAGCCTCTTTCACTAAATCGCCTATAACTCGTCAACGGAACGAGATATTTGCACCAAACTCAACGCACCTTTGTGAGAGCTCATTCTGTGGTCGCGTGAAAAGGACGGGGCGAATGGCCACTTGGTGGCGCTATAACTGTTAAAAAGGTGCCAAAATGATGTATTTCTATGGCAAATCCCATGAAATGGATGAAAGCGGCCCTCTACCTGCCTGATTTGCATAAAACCTCACAAAACCGGGCGTGCGCATGCGTCACCTGACCCTGTAGAGGCCTGGAAACTTTTATGGATGTCAGCCCACCGGTGGCCCTTTAACTGTTATAAAGGGGGCAAATGCTCCATAAAATCATATGCAGAATGACATTTAAATGGCTGAAAAATGGTCTGCTCTGCTCAAAACTTCACCAAATTAGCTGAGCACGTGTGCCGTATCATTCTAAGGAAGCGTGAAAAGTTTTATGGAGATCGGGCCATCGGTGGAGGTGGCGCAGTTTAAAAGGTGAAAAAATAAAACACCACATTCCATGAAAAATGAGGTAAAAAGGCAAAAAAGCGACTCTCTCCACTCCAAGGCACATGTTAAAAAGCTCGATAAAGTTTTTGGAACGCAGCAGTGCAAGCGTCAAGTGCGTAGACCCAAAGGTTTTATTTTTATAGGCCTTTTTAGTCCCTTTTTAGCCCTCTATTATTAGGGGTTCAAGCACTTCAGTGCTGAAACCCTATTGTTATTGTTAATTTACCCACAATGCAACATTCTCCATGTAAAACTGATCGTGCAGGACGAACTGTAAGTCCTAGAGACTTGAAACTTTGTGGGCTGGTAGTAGTCATATCCGCCGAGAGCGTCACAAAGGCACGCCCCAATCGGCCTGACGGGGGCGCTACAACAGGCAAAAGTACGAAATGGCTCATAACTCCTCAACCGTCGGGCGTAGGCTCAAGTGTCTTACATCGTTGGAATCCTTGGCTCCAGACGGACAAGATGCATGCCTCGGATTGGCTCGCACTTCAGGTGCCAATTTCGAGTAAATTGCGTTTTTTGAAAAACATACTTTTGAGAACTACTTCTACGTTTTTGGCCCTATCTGAACCAAACCACTGCAGAAATATTCTCTGGAGTCTCTCTGTCTATAATCATAAAATTTTTTTCACAATTTCAATTATCAGTTGCTAAGGGGGACCAAAATGTTGGATGGCACGAGAGCCACTTTTACTAAAACAGTTTTAACTTGTGACTGGAAAGAGATATTTTCGTGAAACTTGGGTCACGTGTTCATGAGCTCATTTTGAGGTCACATGAAAAAAAATCGTGATGATTGGCCACTTGGTGGCGCTATAACATGAAAAAAACATATAACCACCTGACCGTTAGTCTGATTGACTTGAAAATTGGTATGCAGTGTCTTGGTCCAAGGCCCCATGTATGTGTATGAGGACATTAGTGTATCTCAAAAAACATGGCTGCCATTGGCCAATGAATTTTGAGCACCTCTGAGACAAGGTTAACGGAGGCCGATCGGAACGAAACTTGATGGGCATGTTTGACTCATGGTCCAAGAGGTCTGTAAGAGATTTGAAAGAAATCAGCCACTAGTTGGCGCTAACGAGTTCTATGGCTCTGTAATCATGTAGTGTTGCTCTCATCCCCACAAAATGCATGTCATCGGATAGATCTCTTCACGCGGAACAACTTTGCCTCAAGAACCATTGCTGTCAATCAAATCGTTCGTTAAATATTCGCGAATATGTCAAAAACCTACTTTTGTGAACCAGTCCCTGGTTTCTTGTCCAATTGGAACCAGACCAGTCTAGGACAATTCTCTGGACTCTCTAGATTACAGTTTCTCCAATTGCTAACACACAATTTTGCAAACTGAGTCTGGTTTTATCAAAATACTTAACACAATTCACAAAACCACACAGCCAAACTGCAAAATACCTCATATATCCTGCAAAATGAAGCACTGCAACTGAAACTACACATAGCATTATCAAAATCAAACTTTTGCTTGAAGTGGCACACACTTCATTCATATGACCAGATTTTTGCCTAATCAACTGCACACTGTTGGGCATAATGAAAAGCACTCCTATCTTTAGTATGCTTTGCCATAATACTACTGTAAAATATGTATCAGATTGTTCACATGCACAGAAATATTTGCAGATACACACATGCTGTTGAAACTTCATTTTATTTTTTCACTACAGTAAACCAGTCAGTGCAACATATGCACAGCAGAAATATTTACATGCAGGGCTGGACTGGGACAAAAAATCAGCCCTGGACACTTCATCCAGACCGGCCCACTATGCATGTAAACACACACATATATCTATACGTGCATTAATCTGCATGTAAAATTACTGATTAGATTTTACTTGCTATCAAAACCAAGAAAAAACTATTAAAATAATAAACAAAGAAAATGGAAATGATTTTATAAGGCTTTATTGTAAATAACTGGTCTTAATTATGTGCTGCTTATTAGTCTAATAGAATATTCTTAGGGTCTACTATATAAACTATATTTCATGAGGTGCAACATCACTGCCAGGACCTACAGAAATATTAATATGTTGCACCTCATGTTTATATAGTATACCTATATTTCATATATACTATATCATTTATATAGTATATTTGTATATTAATCCTTTGTAAAGCTGTTAGTCAAGAGTAGTGAGTTATTACTCTTTGTCTTTTGTTCACATTTATGACACAGACAGGCTTCTGCCAGGCACTTTCAGGGATTTTTTTCTCTCAATTGATTACAAATTGAAAAAAAATATATATGTGCATATTTATATGCAAAAATACTCCTTTCTATAGCCTAGCTATTTGAAAGGTATGCAAGTATGCAAAATACTCCTTTCTATAGCTATTTTTTAAGTCAAATATGGTCAAATGGCTTTCCTAAGGTAAATGTAATGTTTTGTGACAATTGTTCTCCTGCTGTTTTATTGATCTCTTTCCGTGGTTGAAAAGCACTGATTGATTGATATTATTTATGAGGCATATACCGTTCGAATAAGTTGTAGGCTGCTACTTTATGTTATCTTTAAATAAAAAATACAAGTTGATCGGTTTACTTGAACTGAGGCGCTAAAGCGATCTGTCACGTCATAGTTTCTAGCGGCAAAACGGTATTGTCTGAATTTCGTAATAAAATGGACACAGAGCCTGAGAGATGAGAATTTTAAATGTGAGTGGAGGCATATTACAGCTGGAATATCGTAACATTTTTAAACATAACAATGCAGAAGGCTACTTGGAGCCTATCGTTAAATGTCTAACCTCAGCAGTCAGGCATGCCCTGCTGACATCTTCACTCAAGTCTTTTGTTGGTCTTCCAGCAAATAATTCATTTATTTTAACACATTTGGTGGCATCTGCCTCAAGTTCTTGTCGTTTTTTTCACACTCAACTTCTCGGCCCCACTTTTACGTTTAGAGATGTTATTATTTAACATGAATTTTGTTGCACATCATCACATCGCATCACTGCAGTTGAAAAGCGGACGCTTTTCAAGTCTAGAACTTGAACTTGATTCCGATTAGCCAATGTTGAGTGAACACGTCATGTGTGAAAGCGTTTCATATCTTCACACAGTTAGACCTGTCACTCTCACAGCTCGCGTCAGCTTCATGCGGCTTCATGAGAGAGACACATAAGCCCGGAATTGGACAATGCAACAATATAGGCTACTTATGATAGAATATATTTACATATTTAATAATGATTTAAAAACAAAATAACGTGCCGGGCCGCGGCCCAACCAGACCGCGGCCCACGGGAATCCCCCAGTAGTCTCCGATGGCCAGTACATGCCTGTACCGAAGAAATCGACCAGTAGTTGGCGCTAACGAGTTTTATGGCTCTGTAATCACGTGGTATTGCACACATCCCCACAATATGCATATCTTTTGATAGATCTCCTCATGATGAACAACTTTGCCTCAAGAACCATTGCTGTCAATCAAATCGTTCATTAAATATTCACGAATATGTTAAAAACATACTTTTGCGAACTAGTCCTGGTTTTTTGCTTGATCGGAATCAGATCAGTCTAGGACGATTCTCTGGACTCTCTCGATCAATAATTATCAAAAAAAAGTTGAACTTTTGCATTTGATTGGCCATAAACGTGTCATTTAAATAATGAGCGTGGCTAAATTAATTCAAAAGCCTATAAATCATAAACAAAAACTCAGAACTTCCCGAAAATTGGTGAGCATATGTGCCATAACGTCATTAACAAGCATGCAAAGTTTTATGGAGATAGGACAATAGGTGGCGCTATAACTGTTACAAATCTTAAAAACCATGTATTCCCTATGGTAAATTGCCTGCATTGGCTGTAAATGGTCTTACTAAAATAAATTAATGTCTTTTGATGATTGTTGAGACCTTAACTGCTTGAACCCTCGATAAATGCTGCTTGCAGCTTTAATTGTCATTTTAGTCTGTACTGACAGCACTCCAAATGTACAAAAAAATTAGCTCAATGTTAAAATTGACCGGAGTTCTCCTTTAATGTACTTCTCCCCCTTTCCCACCCAATTGCCATATCTTTTGGTTTCCTGTTGGTCAGTTTTGGTGTTGGTATTCCAGTCATGTTTAACAATGCTTTGCTCAAGGTATAAGAAGGGAAGGTAACTGTTTATGCTGTAAATTAATGCACTCTCGCACAGCAGTGCCTAGCCTCACACTACAAGAAAGGCTTTTACAAACTCTTCTGCACAGTAGTGCAATTTTTGTTACAATCCAAGTTTTCTATACAGTATGCTGTTCCATTCTACTGTCTATAAAATTAAACATGTAAAATCCTGCTTTAAAGGCTTTAAGTATCTTTCCTTTTATCATTGATGATGTTGAAAGCTAAAGTGATTACAACTTTCGTCTATTAAACATTCAGATTAAATCTTACGTTTTCCTATCAGAAAGACCTTTACTTTTAAACATTAAGAGGTTAAAGAATAACTACAACTTTAATGGAATCAGATGAATTACATAGGAGTCAGATAAATAACTGAACTATGCACATCATCCTTCAACTGCTTTTTGTTCAGATTACTGGTTCAAAATAGCAGCGTAAGCTTCTAGCCTTACAAAACATTCTTATGAATTTCTTAGAATTTATCTTGAGAAATTTCTTAACTTCTTACTTAAGAAGATTATTGTCAATCAAGCCCCTCGTCTCTAAATATGGCTCAGGTCCCTCCTTCAATGTAAACCAGTTTAAAAAAAATGAAATGTCAGATCAACAATAGCAAAACAATAGCAAACTTCTCCTCAACAAGCAGCACACAAATACTGAAGTTAACATCACAGGGAAACGAACAGATCTGGTTTTAAGCCCCACTGGCAAAACATTATTTGTCTGTGAATGCTAATAATTTACATTAATATTTCGGCATGAGAGAAGCTCAAAGCTTTGTTTACAAAATAAATAAGTAAGCAATTAAATGTTACATCGCAACCATGGAAACGTTTGGTTTTATGAGGAATGAGAGAGGTACATGATTCCATAGATTTAAGCCCTTTTGTCAGCTGATCTTGGTTCGCAGGATTTTCTGCGAATTTAACAATATTGCATGAGTTATTCCATTTTGCAGGGGATTACAAACGTTTCTTCCTTTCGCTTGCTTTTAATTATTGTATATTCTCATTTTTATATTGGTGAAGTGGAAAAACTCAGATACCTTTTTACTTGCATGTCCAAATCTATTTAACAATTTATGCTATATCTACTTAAGCTTTGACAATTTTGGCAAAAATATGACTGACCTCAAATAAACCTAATATAAAATCCTCCAAAATCCTTCCAGTAAAACGCTTGGCAGACTACTGAAACAACTGCCAGGTTAGATTTGTAAGAAGTTACTTTAGGGTCATTATTTGTAAGAAGATAACCTGAGGTGTTCATGAGAAAGCCTTACAGACATGACACGTTGACTAAGCCATGCCTTTCCCTGAGCCTTCAGCTGTCTCCCAGCTTGTTACGTAACCTGTCTTTTATTTTTTAAGTCAGACTGAAACCTGTTTCTCTTATCAGCTTGACAGATGTACAGCATGCAACAGTGTGCTTTTGAGTTCATGAAACAAGGAGTGGAATGAATTGCCAAGGGAAATGAAAGCAGACACCTTCCAGAAAGGCTGAGCTTTCTTTGATGTAAGCCCCCAGCTGTTCAAAGATGCCGTTGATCTTCTTCTTGGCGGTGACAAAGTGTTTGAGTGGGGAAGCGTTCACCTCAGCCATCAGTCGCTTGTCCTTCTTGCCGATCACACTGGTATTGGGTCGTGGGAAAACCAAAGACATCTCACTAGAAAAGACAAATAAAAAAAAAAATTAAAAGCGGCCACACTGATGAGGTGTTATGGGTCTTTGCTTAAAACGTTCTCTAAATACCTTCTGGTGGTCCTATTACCTTCCTATTCCTTATTAAGGGATACAGGATTTAATGTTCACACGACACATTCTGACCATTAATCTTGTAAAGAGGTGAAACAAAGGGATTATACACCCACAACACAAGTTTTGCAAATAAACACATAAAATATGCAATACAAAAACTTGGATACACTCTCTGTCACATGCAAATACAACACTCCCTGACAACTACTCAGAGAAAAACATTCAGCTATGTTTTTGTCTAACCGCATTGCTCAGAGCTATTGTTTAAGCCCTATGTGTTGATGGGAAATGCTGTGTCGCTCAATTGAGAGCAGAGTGCCAACAACACATTATGCACAAGCTGTTCTAAATGCGCTTACTACAGTTTCTAGATGAGTTTGTTTGTACTTTGTGTACTCTATCAGTGAATATCCTATTAATAATCACCAAATATCGGATATCAAATTATATCGTCTACCTGAGCCCCACCCTGGCGGGGACAAAACTGACATTCACCGTAAACCTGTTCCATTTGGCTACACTTTATCTTTATTTATTTATTTAATTTTTTTGACTACAGCAAAAGTATGTTATAATATTGTAAGTGCAGACAGCTGGAGTATTATAGTATTACATTATAATACTCCCAACACATTATAATGAAGCAACCAACATTGGAAACTGTGAACATGCGTGAATGAGATATTCAAAGCGCAATCATTTCTTCATCTGTTTGCTTCAAAACTAGACTGTTAAATAGGTAGTTAACATTTTATTCTGTTTAACTTTTAGACTGCAGATCAAAATAAGTGAACAGGCCTACTTGATCATATTTTTTTATAAATGGGAGAAATCAATGCCTATTCCAAATTTCTACAGGTTACAGTTAAGTGTTTTCATCATCAGAACTAAATAAATTGCATACAAATAAATAGCACTGTTAAATTTGGAATAACAAAGAACATCGAATCAAGATGTGTAATGAAAAAAACTATATTTGACACAATTAAGAAAATAAGGAAAAATTATGTTTACAGGGAACGACATACAAAGCATAGTCGCGCACACTGACACAAGTTGCAGTTACAGGAGTCAGCTCTGAACAACAGGCAAATAAAATAAAGATTAGGCTAGTTAAAATTACAAGTAATTCAGTCAAGATCGATTTTTTTTCTTTTGTTCTTAAATTAACATTTATGACAGGTGGCAATGGGAATAGTAGGCTGCTGTTAATGCTCGGACCCAATATAGGCAACTGTTACACGCAACGGTTTACGTTCACTTAATACAAAACCAACTGTGTTTACGGGATTTCTCTGTACTTGCCGCACAGAAAACAGTGCTGAAGTACAGAATTGAGTTGTCTTTCAACTCTTCTTGAGCTTAAAGACTGGTTTAAAATCACATTAAAATGCACAGCACACACAGGAATCAATAATCAAAATTACAATTTTATTTTATTACAAGTATTCCTGACTTTAAGTATCCAATTGCAGAATTGAATTTGATTTTCTATTCTCAATCTCAACCCTACCAACTATAAAAAAAAATATTTTCATTCAAGCTATTGCACATGAATAAAAATGTGTATTTAACTACCGGGCTATGTGAAAGATACGTCATTTTTTACCCTGATATTGCCAATGATCATCTGGTAACTGACTGTTTTAATCAACAGCGTGATCCTTCGCGAGACATTGTTGATATCCAATAATATTGTCATATCGCCCAGACCGCCCCAATATATCGGTACTACCACAAATGTTATTCTCTCTTTATTCATGATGCAGAAGCAGAGTTTTCTTGTATTCCATTGTGACCACATTACTTTCTAAAAACAATTCACTTTTGGCCATCATTTTCTGAGCATAGCCTCAGCTGTACACTATTAACATTCAGTGCTGGTAATGCCAGGGTTCTTTTGAACAACTGAGCGGTGTCGTATTAAAGAGTCTGGAACTGCAGTTGGCAAATACGTGCAACATGGAGCGTTCATGTGCTCTGGAAAGTCACCTTCAATGAACAGACGAAGGCAAATGTAACATCAGTAAAGCGTCCAGCTGTCTGCACTTACAATAAGGTAACCAGACATCAGAAGTTGACTATACCTGATCTAACTACCAGCAAACCTCCACCGCATGCCAGTAATCTGGACACTGTCTGCTGTATGTAGAAAACAGCATTCTATTTGTGCAGTCCATATTGGTTATGTTACAGACAGACAAGTTACAGTAAAGGTTGGTTATGTTGCTTATGAATATTAAAAACAAAATCACCATATTCTAATAAGTCGGCTTACCTATGCAGAGTGAAAGAAAAAAATCATAGTGAAATATTCCATGTCTCTCAAGTAATATGGGATCTGCAATGCATTATATAAAAAATACACTAGAAAAAAAAAATGATTAAAAAAGGTATGGCATGTCATTCTAAAAGACATTGTTTGTAATTTCATGCCAACTACCCAAATGAAAGGATTTGCTTGAATTACAACTAGGCCAGCACACCTTAAACAAGGGCTGTTACTTATAAATACTGAACTATGGCAACAACCGTGTCTGCCAAAAACTCTATAACTACTAAACATAGAGTTTGTATACTAAAGATCTATGCATATCACACAATATGGCCTTAAATCAAGATCTTGATAAGAAGAGGAAACACTCCCATACACACTCCCTTTATATTATGCAATCATTCTTACAAGTGCACACACCCACGTTGAAATTCTCAAACGTTCAAACAATATCCATTCATTTACACAATGTCCAAGTTACTAACATAATTTGTATACTGCTGGTAATGATGAACTGATTGAGAGATTAGTTCTGCTGATCGTTGTAAGCATACTAAGAAAACACACACATTTCACCAGGCCACAACTGCTAAAACAAGAATAAGTTTCTACTAATATAACAACACAGTCTTACCTGACAGTGCGTGTAAGAGTTTATATAAAACAGGGACGATCAAATAAGCTGTATCAGCTCCCCAGCATTTGCTCTTCCAGTGGCCAATCACCTTCGCTGTTCGCTTTAAAGCCAAATAGCGGTCTTGATAAATGCAATGATCCTTTTGGAAGCCATAACATAAAATGATATCAGAGTCACGACTTTCACGAGACCAATGTCACTGACAGCAGCGCTTGACTCCAACCCACTCCTCCACGAAACTGAAATCAGCAGGGGTTAAATGTGTCTAAAACACGTGAAATATCCCGAAACAAACACCCGCAGCACCTTCTGTGTCTTCAGTTCGGCTCTTACAGGTTCGGGACAGACTGATATTCGAGTCATAGTTTCAATGAAGAGTATTTTTACGAGCTCAATGTGAAAATACATCAGCTCGCGACTCCAATCATCCACTCCTCCAACAGACCAAGCGCCGTAATAATCACGTGATTGCATTTTACATGGTCTGACTCAACAAGCATGAATGTGTAAAATATCGCGGAAATATATAATAAACTATATAATATATATAATATACATATATTAGTATTAGTATAGTATAATAAAATATACAATATAGCGATTTCAACTCCAATCACCGCATAAACCACAAATCCCTCAGTACAAAACCCCGCCCCTATATATATGTCAGCCAATCACATGTGAGCATTTCGGGAAGTGCAAAATGATTGACAGGGGAAACGATTCCTATTGGTTGAGAAAGGGCGGGCCGGTCCGCCTACTCTTGACTCTTTCTTAATATCAATGCCATGGAGACTGTCATCTTAGAGACATATGTGAATTTTTCTAATTTTTCTATCATATGTGATATGTGTCTATTTTAATTATATTTCTAATATATAATATATATATATATATATATATATATATATATATATATATACATATACATACACATACACACACACACACACGCATGCATATATATATATATATATATATATATATATATATATATATATATATATATATATATATATATATATATATATATATATATAACGTTAGTCTCCATACGTGTCTAAAACGTTATACTATTCCTAAGGAACGGAAGGAGACATGGTTAAATTATAAACCTGGAATGTTATATTATTGTTATAGTCATGTTATAGCATATTATTTTCTAATCAAATGCTTACCAGCAAGGGCGAAGTGATTATATCTGTTAATCAACAGTCCTCAAGCATGTTGATCCAGCGATGTCGTAATAATTTCAAAAATCCTCTAACGTTACTGGAAGTGCTTTCCCAAAGACTGATGTTGATACACTACAGACTGAACGAAACTGAAACAAGATCTGTAATAAACTAAAATAAATGTTCACGGAACATCAGACTATTCACCACCAAAGCAACGTTGCTAAATAACTATCGTGACAAATAAGCTGATGCATATATTTGACATCAACATTATGTTGTTTTTAGCTTGACGTTAAAGATAAATATGCAATTTTAATAATGAATTCCTTATCTAACAGCTCAGCTTGGTCGCCATCATGGGTCGCCCATGGGTCGCCATTTTCTTCTTCTTCTTCTTTCTGTTTAATGGCGATTAACTCCTAAGGAGCATTATCGCCACCTACTGTGCTGATGGATGGCAAATTAAACTTGGGTGATGAGTCTGGATTCCAAAAAACAAACAAACAAACAAACAAAAAAAACTTCCAACCTGTATCATCCCATAAAACAACACTCATTATCATACCTGCAATAGAGGTTTCATTGGGCTTCATCCGGCGCTGCGTGTTCAGCTCCTCCGTCCACACTCACCCCCCATGGCAGGTTCAATATTATCTTATACACTTATTATATTCTATATCCCAAACCTGAATCATATATGAACGCAAATAATGCTCTATATATCTGTCTATCCATTAGACCTTTTCCTAGAATATCCTCATTCTTCATTCTTTCCTCTCCATTCTTCAAATGACTGAATAAAACATCCCGAAACATATTATACTTACTACAAGCAAATAATACATGACATACATTTTCAGATACACCACATTCATCACATAATCCAGTCTCATGTAATCCCATAATTGCCAGTGTTGAGTTTAACCCTGTATGTCCAAGTCTTAACCTAGACAGCAAATCCTCTTCTTTCCTATTTCCTCCCAGACAGTTTGCCCTCCCTACTGTCTTTGTGATACTATGACACCATCTCCCTTTGCTACTATTATCCCATCTAATTTGCCATTTATTTATTAACTTCCTATTTAAGATCGATTTTGCCTCCTTTATCCCCATAGGTACACTAACATCCACCTCTCTCTTTTCTAGTGCTTTTTTTGCTAGTTTATCAGCAACTTCATTACCAGATACCCCAACATGTGCTGGTACCCAACAAAAATATACTACTATTCCAGCCTCTTTCAGTCTGTATAATGATAAATATATTTCCATTAACAGATCTTCTCTGTCTGATCTTGCATGTACTAATTAAAGCTGAAGAAGAATCTGAACATATGACTATTTTATTTGGTCTGACTTGTTCCACCCACTGTAGTCCTATTATTATAGCTGTTAACTCTGCAGTGTACACGGACATCTCATCAGTCAACCTCAAACTGATCTGTTTTTTAAAGTGTGGAATAAATACACCTACTCCAACCTTTTGACTGATTGGTTCCTTAGAACCATCTGTAAATATTTGCAATACTGAATAAAATGTATTATTTACAAAGGCATTAATCTCATTTCCAATATACTCTTCTTTGGACTTGTTTAATAAACTCAAAACTACAAGTGGTTCAGGGACTTTCCAAGGTGGAGTATCAGTAAGTGGTATATTGGGACAGAAGATCTTATTGTCCATGCAACTTTCCTTAGCCCATACTCTGCTCTTCCATCCAAAACTATGTCCTTCATCATATGAATATTCCCAGCATTCCTCCAATACTTTGCGAGTAAGGTGATTTTTTGCTGATTGTTGAAGATTTATCCAGTATGCAATTGCCAGTTTTTCCCTTCTAATATCTAGAGGCATTTCTCCCATTTCTACTTGAATTGCATCTACAGGGGATGTTTTAACTGCTCCACAACATAATCTTAATGCTTTAGATTGAATTATATCGAATTTTTTCAGCAGCGATTTTGATGCTGAACCATATACAATACATCCATAATCAAAACAAGAACGAATCAATGCTTGATACATGCACAACAATGCACTACGGCTAGCTCCCCACTTGTGACTAGCAACCGTACGCATGCAATTTAAGATTTTCTTACATTTTGACTCAATTTGACTTATATGACATTTCCATGTTAGTTTCCCATCAAACCATAATCCAAGATATTTAAAAACATGTACTCTTTCTAATGTTTGATCATATAACTTCAGATTTAACTGTTCACCCCTCTTGTTCTTTGTGAATAGCATATATTGTGTTTTAGATACTGAAAACTTTAGACCCCAATCCAATGACCATTTTTCCACTTCTTTAATTGACTCCTGTATACCTTTAACTACACTTTTAATATTCACGGCCTCTCTTCCATAGTGCTCCGTCATCTGCATACAGAGCCAATCCTATTCCTGGTTTATTCACTTTATCAAAAACATCATTGATCATTAAATTAAACAATAATGGGCTTATTGCACTACCCTGTGGAGTTCCATTTAGAATATTATAAGGAGCTGATATTTCTTCCCCAATTTTGACCTGCAAGGTGCGTTCAAATAAAAATTCTAAAACCCAATTATAAAATTTGCCACCTATTCCAATTTTATTCAGTTTAATTAGCAAACCTTCCCTCCACAAAGTGTCATAAGCCTTTTCTATATCAAAGAAGACTGCAATTATGTACTCTTTCATTATAAAAGCTTTTTTAACTTCATTTTCAAACAATACTAAACTAAAGCATCTGCTGTAGACCTACTTTTCCTAAACCCACTTTGAAATGTTGATAACAATTCTCTTTTCTCTAAAATATAATTCATTCGTTTTACAATCATTTTTTCCATTACTTTACATAGTGCAGAAGTAAGAGCGATAGGTCTATAATTACCAGCTTTTGTTACATCTTTCCCAGGCTTAGCAAGAGGAAGCACAATTGCCGTTTTCCATTGCTTAGGAAGGATACCCTCATTCCATATATAATTATACAAATCCAGTAATATTTCTAATGCTTTCGGTGATAATTCCTTTAAGATTTTATAACTTATCAAATCTTTTCCTGGTGTGGTACTCTTTGAATTATTAATTGCTGTTTTTAATTCAAAGTAACTAAACTCATCATCCAAAATATTATTAAACTATTGTTTTTTCTTGCAAACATCTCCATAGACATTCTTAATTTGCTGACGTCTTGTTAAAAATGTATCATCTAAATTGTCAATGCTATGAGCTTTAGCAAATGTTTGAGCCAATAATGTTGCCTTGTCTTTATCTGTGATAGCTACCTTCCCATTTTCCTCCAGGACAGGTATTTTTTTAAAACTATCAATTCCATTCATCTTTTTAATCATACGCCAGACTGCATTTATTTCTGTTTCTCTCCAATCGTATCACACAAGTTTTGCCATGCTGATCTTTTTGTACTTTTAATAATCTTTTTAACATAAGCCCTCTTTCTTTGATAATCTATTACTGCTTCTGGTGTGAGTGTTCTTTTTAAAAACTGAAATGCTTTATTCCTTTCTCTGATTGCTGCCGAGCACTCCTCTGACCACCATGGCACATTCTTTCTTGTTTTTATACCACTTGATAGAGGGATAGATTGAGATGCTGCAAAATAAATGGCATTCACTATTTTATTATATCTGGTATCAACACTACCCTCTACTGAGAGATCTTCTGAATTGTTCCTCACATAACATTTGAAATTTTTCCCAATCAGCTTTCTTATATATCCATCTTACACCATAATTACCTTTTTGTAGTTGAATCTTATTTTGAATTACACATGTCACTGGAAAATGATCACTTCCTATATTATCTTTTTGATACAGACCATTCACATTTGCCAGCTAATGAAGCTGATGCTAATGTGATATCCAGACATGACATTTTACCTCTTGCTATCTCTATTCTTGTTAGATTGCCATCATTTAAACATACTAAGGAGTTATCTTCCATGAACTCTTCTATTATTTCTCCATTTTTATCTGTACTCCTGTACCCCAAATACAGTTGTGAGCATTAAAATCACCACATATAATAATTTTGTTCGCCTTTTCTCCCATAATACTTTTCAGGATATCCATTGTTAATTCTAAACATGGATTATAAAAATGTACCACTCTGATCACCCCGGTGTACCCATTATTTCTATACATATACACTCTGCATTTCCTTCCTTACTTCTTTGTCTATATATTACATTTTCTTTTATGAATGTTGCACACCCCCACCATTAATCCTGTCTTTCCTTATTACCTCATAGCCATTCATCCTAAAGTCCAATGATTTACATAACCATGTTTCTTGTATACAAATGATATCAGGAGAGTTTATTCATATCTGCAATATACTTTTTAAACTCCTGACCATTAGCGATTAGGCTTCTGGCATTCCAATGAAGCAACAGGAAAGACATGATAATGTTATATATCATTACATTGAGATGCTTCATAATTTGTTGTTATCCCACTTTCTGTTCTCCCTTTCTTTAGACTGTAGAATCTTGTGAACTTGTTCTGCTGATATACCGATGCAGTTCAAAAACTTGTTTGCACAGACCACCACAATTTTATTTTATCAGATCTTCTTCCTACCTGTCCAGTTCCATTCACCACTGCACAGATAAATGCTACAAAATCAATTTTGTTCATGCTAATGTTATCATTCTGAGTCATTCTTTATCACGTTCAGCTGTTCCATTGACTTATCAGTCTGAGAGGTTTGTTCATCAGTCCAACATGTATTCTTGTATCGCCTATATGTTTCACTCTATGAGCTGCTTCTGCATGTTACATTCTGGTGGATTTTACCTTTTGGATTACACGAGCCTGTTGCTGTACTGGACATCCTGCATATGCAGAGCTGTGATCTCCACCACAGTTGCAACACTTGATCTCAGTTCCTTCCTGACACTTCCCGTATTCATGCTCCCCTCCACATTTTGCACAACGCATTTTCCCTTTGCAAACAGCAGCAGTATGACCTATGCGCTGACACTTATAACAACGCAAAGGAGGGGGTACATACTCCCGTACCACATAACTGATGAAACCTAGCTTTACCTTGACTGGTAAATTTCTGTCTTCAAAGTGGAGTACAGAAACAGCACAGAAAGGCTATCACACTTTTCATTATCTTTCCATGTCATCAATCTTCTAGCCAAAGCAACTTTGCCTCCAATCAAGTTTTCTTTTATTTCTTCCATAGTTACATTTAAAGGAGCTGCTGAAATAACACCACGTTTAATATCTATTCCAGCACAGGTTATTTTGCCTCCAGCTAGTGTTTTCAGTTTTAGAATCTTTGCTTATCTGATTTCCATCCTTAGGGTGTACTCACACTAGCCAGTTTGAACCGTGCCCGAGTGCGTTTGACCACCAAAGCGCAGTTCGTTTGACTAGTGTGAGTGCTCCGAACCGTGCCCGGGCGCGGCTCCATCAGCCGGCCCTGGCCCGCTTGGAAGAGGTGGGCCAGAGCACGGTTCCAGTTGGACTCGGGCGCGGTTCGCATGCAGTGTGAGCGCTAACCGCGCTGCAGCACGGAACAGGACGCGTGACGTGCAAACCTCCTCATACGAGCAGCATGATTTCGTGAAAATTTTCGCGACACATCTGTTTAACAACAGGCTGTGAGAGGGCAGTGGACCAAACGACACAAAATTATCCACACACAAAAAAAAACAGAATGATGGACTTCATTGTGTTCCGTTCGAGAGCGCGCTCTTCTTGTTTATCCCGAAACCGTCACACCATAATGACGTAAGTGTGCTCCTGGCACGAATGCTGAATAGTGGTGGGAAGTTCGGATCATTTTAGTGACTCGGATCTTTGAGTCTCGTTGAGCAAAATGAACGAATCTTTTATTGAGTCATTTCGTTCATTTCGGTCAATTTCATCATTCTATAATTAAAATGTCATTTTAAATATCCCAAAACATCTAGTACTAACGAAAATATTGATTACATTTGTAAAAATAACATAAATAACTATAGGGTAATGCAGCCAAAGCCAAATTAAGCAATGGACATAACTGTATATTAATTAGTTGCTGGGTCTCAAGTTCAAGCTATTGCAGTCTGACCCTGTTATAGTTCACCTCACCTCCTGATCCGAGACGTTCTTTCCTTTGCAACTTCATATTTATAAGGTTTGTTCTCCTCCTCTCATGTATCGAGACGTTAGCTGTTGACTCGTCAGTGTCTAACTCTGATCTGTGCTGTCTGTGGGCCGTGCCATGTGCGATATAGCAGGACCGGAAAGAGTAAAGATTAGTTCATCTCTCGACTTCGGGTTCGGCCGGGTGCGAGTCTTTCGTTCTTCCTGTCAGTCCCAGAGTCTATACTGTCAGGCACCGGAATGAGAAATGATTAGTTCATCTCTCGAGTTCGGGTTCGGCCGGGTCGAGTCTTCGTTCTTCCTATCAGTCCCATTAAGTCTATGCTATCAGTACCGTAAAGGGGAATGATTAGTTCATTGAGTCTTCGGGGTTGAGTCCTTCGCGTTCTTTTCTCACGTGACCACTCTCGCATCAAACGCAACATTCGTATTGTCTGCGTCTGAATGTATATTGTGTTATATAGGCATTAAAATACAAAATATGTTCAATAAACATTATAAACAAAAGTTCTATTATTCCTTATTATTGTCCCTGGCCGTCTCTTTTCTATATAATGCATCTGTGGTGTGTTTTATTATATATTATACATTAATTAACTACTATTATATTATACATCATCTACGTGCTTGTTTGTAAAAAGTTTGTGAATTAGTTTGTGAATTAGGCTATTCAATACGGTGACAATTCACGTGACTAAAGAACGAAGGACTCAAACCCGAAGACTCAAATGAACTAATCATTCCTCTTTCCGGTGGTCTGACAGCATAGGCTCAATGGACTGACAGGAAGAACGAAAGACTAGACTCGCAAACCCGAACTCGAGAGATGAACTAATCATTTCTCTTTCCGGTACTGACAGCATATGCTCTATGGGACTAACAGGAAGAACGAAAGACTCGGACTCGCCCCGAACCCGAACTTTAGACTCGAGAGATGAACTAATCATTTCTGTTTCCAGTACAGATTCAGAATCCATATGGTGCGCAATGCGCATGCGCGGGTAACACAAAATGAACGAATCACTCCGAGACAATTCGGTAGTCCCGAGTCATATTAAGGATTCGTTCAAAATGAACGAATCGTTCATGAACGACACATCACTAATGCTGAAACCCTATGTGAGTGCAGGCCAGCGGGGAGTGGGGACAATCGTACTCAGGCCCGGTTCATGGCGCTCATACATGTTGTCCCTTTCACTGACCCCACTTCTTTTTCTACCGCTTTTTATAGTTTAACAGGATGCATGGACTGCTCTGCTTGTTTGACAAATGTGATCATAACTTTTATTTCCTTTTCTCATTGTTTTTCATCAACCTTTGCCCTGAATCCCTGATTTTACTTGGGAATTCAAACTCATCACCCATGTTACTTCCTTTTTTCCTTTTATTATATCGCACTTCTTGGAAGTCCATATCTTGATTGCCATCATCGGATGAATCATCCATTATATCCACCTACTTCAACTCAAGAATCGTTATTGATTAGCCTAGTCCTTTTGAATCTTGTCCTGATTCTGTTCAGTTAATTTGTCCTGACGTTCCTTTCACCGGGAGGACCATCCACGTTGTTCATCGACCACAACACCCTCTCACCAACTCGTCCGCCATTATCTTCTTCTTCTTCTATTAGATTTTTTGGCGGTTGGCACACAATGAAATGGTGCATTACTGCCACCAACTGGTAAGGAGTGTGGAACTGAATGACTTTCAGGCTACTTATATATAATAATAATAATAATAAAAAAAATAAAAAAATCTTCTCAATTATATGAATCATTCTAAGATAATGCAAAACAATTCCATAACACTTATTTTTAGAATTTTTCCTAAAAATTTCTATTAAATCAAACCTTACTCTTTCCTTTTTCAAATTTTGGATCATTTCCCTCCTTTTTCCTTCATATTTTGTACAGTGTGTGTTCTATTGTCTCTTGTTGTTCACAGTAATCACATCTGCCGGTGTTATGTTTACCTATTTTAAATAAAGTACTGTTTAATCCTGTATGCCCAAATCTGAGTAGATATAATTGTCTCATCTCTCCTTTTCCTTCCTGTACATCTCATTTCCCCCACTTTCCTCTGAATTTTATAAAACCATCGCCCTTTTCTCTCTTCTACCCATTGCTTTTGCCACCTTTTCTTCAAACACTGTTTAATAATGCTCTTCATTTCCATCTTACTCATGTTAACTTCTACATCGATGTATTCTCTTCTTGTAGCCTCCTTTGCATCATTATCTGCCTTTTCGTTTCCTTTAACTCCAATATGTGCTGGAACCCACACAAATATAACTGTAATACCCATCATTTGAATTCTATATAATGTTTGATAAATCTCTATTATTATATCGGTTCTACTATCTGAATGATTGCTCTGTAAACTGACTAAGGATGATGCAGAATCTGAACAAATAATAGTTCTTAACGGTCTTACTTCCTCTATCCACTGTACTGCTAACAGAATTGCCATCATTTCTCCTGTGTATACTGACACATTGTCACTTATTCTTTTTGCTGCTGAAATATTAAACTCTGGAACAAAAAACGCTATTCCTACTCTATTGTCTCATAGTCTTTGATGCATCTGTGTAAATCTGAATATAACTATTATAATTATCAATATACTCCTGTATGTTATATGAGTTAAAAATGAACCCCATGTCTTTGTTCTTCATTTCTAATAACCCTAAATCTACTTTTACTTCTGGCAATATCCAAGGTGGTACTAATGGTAATGGAACTGTTGGACTGATTTTTAATTCTGTTAATTTGAACTCTGTTGCTTTTTGTATAACTGTCCACCCAAAGCTTTTTTTCTCCCTCTTCACCTTTTCCCAACAAGGTTTTAAAGTGATTTGTGCTGGGTGATCTTCATTATGGCCATTTATATTAACCCAATAATTCAAAGATAGCTGAATTCGTCTCAATTGAAGTGGCATTTCTCCCATTTCCACCTGCAGAGCTGCCGTTGGAGTTGTTTTAAAAGCCCCTGTACATAATCTCAAACGCCTGAAACTGAATGGTATCTGAATGGAGCTGTACATAATGCCAATCCATACACCACACATCCATAATCTAATACTGATCTTATTAATCCACAATAAATTGCCTTCAGTGCTGTTCTGTCAGCTCCCCAATCACTTCCCACCAAGCACCTCATAACATTTAACACCTTCTTACATTTTTCAATTACTTTCTGGATATGTACATTCCATGTTATTCCTTCATCAAACCATATCCCCAAAAACTTAAAACATTTCACTCTTTCCAAATCTTGATTATATAACTTTAATTTTACCTCAGTACCTATTCTTCTCTTTGTGAAAAACATTATCTTTGTCTGAAAACTGAAAACTTAACCCCCATTTATATGACCACTCTTCTATGTTAATAATAGCTTCCTGCAACTTTTTAATGATAAATTGCAGATTTCTTCCCCTCTTCCAAATCGCCCCATCATCCGCAAAAAGTGACAATTCCATCACATTCTCAATATCCTTGTACACATCGTTTATTAATATGGAGAATAACAAAGGACTTATTATACTCCCTTGAGGTGTTCCGTTTTCAACATTATAATTTTCTTGAATAACTTTCCCCTATTTTAACTTGTATTAATCTTCCTTGTAAAAAGTCCTTTATCCATCTAAACATTCTTTCCTTTAATCCCTAATTTACATATTCTAATTAACAAACCTTCTCTCCACATCATATCGTAGGCCTTCTCTATGTCAAAGAAGACAGCCACTACACTTTCTTTATTTACTTGTGCTTTTCTAATTTCATGCTCTAAACATACTGCTGGATCCATTGTATTTCTCCCTTTCCTAAAACCACTTTGATATTTGGCTAAATATCCGTTCTTTTCCATATAATATGTTAGCCTTTCATTTATCATTTTCTCCATTATTTTGCAAATGTTAGAAGTCAAAGCTATTGGTCTATAATTCCCTGGTTTTGTACAGTCTTTTCCTGGTTTTCGTATTGGCACTATCACAGCCTCCTTCCAGCTCTGTGGCAGTTTCCCTTCCTCCCACACTTTATTATATAGTTCTAATAATACCTCTTTTGATTTTTCACTGAGCTGATTTAACATTATGTAGCAAATCTGATCCTTTCCTGGTGCTGACATCTTATTTTTCTGGAGAACACGTTTCAGTTCCATCATTGTAAATGGTTCGTTTAGTAGTTCATTCAAATTTTCTTCTTGCTGTATTTCCTCATTCTCCCTTACCTGTAGTTTCTCTCCCTCTTTCCCTCTTCACTAATATTATTTGAACTATGAACTGTTACAAATGCTTTAGCCAGCATCTCTGCTTTCTCCTTCATCTCTTCTAAACTACAGTTTACTTCCTTGTACTCAACGTTACCTCTCCTCTCCTGTATATACCCCGTTCCCTGTCTTCTCCTGCTAGCAACTTGTGTCCAATTGCTACTCTCATTTCCGATCTCCCTCTTCTTCCTGATTTTCCATTCTTGGACCAGTCACAGAACCAAGTTTATGCCAAACGCCAAGTCCCACACGTTCCTGATCCCAGAAAACGGGGCTTAATCCTCCTTTCCTCAGAAGCCTACACAATATTTACTTCTCAAGCGGAAGTATGTTGTGTCAAAACTCACATGTGAGTCGAGCGCCCGCCATTATCTTAGCTTCTAACGTTTGTTAAATGTCTGTACGTCATGTTATGTGCGACAGCTTTCATTTGACAACATATTTTCCTTCCGCGCGGCGGCGCTCAGTGGCACATAAAAGCCAATCCTTCATGGAATCACATTTCGATTATTCACTGAAATGTTTCTGTAAGTTATTTGACATACAAAACACAAATCCACTTGAAAATACTTATTATATATATATATATATATATATATATATATATATATATATATATATATATATATATATATATATATATATATATATTATTAATATTAAAAGTATTAATAAAAGTAGTCTCACGTGACATGCTATATACACATACATATATATATATACACACATATATATATACATATATAGCAATGTCACGTGAGACCGTGACTTCTAACTTCGCTGGTGAGGATGTTCACATGTGATGTTGTTTTGATGACTGGGATTACATATATATATACATACTATATATATATATATATATATATATATATATATATATATATATATATATATATATATATATACATACACATACACACAGCGAAGTACACAAAGCCTCACCGTGAGTCTAGTCATGTAGACTAGGGTAAACCCAACGTATTTTCTAGAAGTGTCCAAGAAAGTGAACTCAGTGTTTACTTAAAAAATGTCGGTAATATGAAGAAGATTTACATTTTTGATAATAGAGTTAAAAATTAATAAAGTAAAATAAAAATTATAGTTTCTTATTTTCAGATGAACGTTCCTTGTGAAATGAGAAAAGAGCATGACAGAGAATGAGAAAAATTATGACAGAATTTTCATCAGGGTGGGCATTTGTACCAAACCATTATGAGAATTTCTCTCTTTTATTGTTTTCTTCCAAAATTTATGGCATGACTTCGATTCATTAACAAGGCAAAGAACAAGCAGCACCAGTTATTTGAAGGGCATCAATAATGAAAACAACTCATTATGACAATGACATTGTGAATATCAAAGCAAAGACAGATACATTATTGAAATTCATGTCATCTATGTGGAATAAACCCTTCAATAAATGACAATAAATAAATGAGTAAAATGCCATTGCATATGAATGACATATTGCATAGTGATGTCAAACTGCTGTCAACATTCATCGATCATTATCAAAAGATGCCTTTATGTAACAAAAAATATATATACACTGACTTGTTCACAATGTAAGGCACTGTGTCAAAATGTTCTTGTTGATTATTTTTCTAGCCTCCAGTTGGACTATGCACTCAAGTCTTCTCTAAAATCAAAGCAAATTCAAGTTCGAGGATCCACAAATGAGACAGAGATGTATCTGACCCCCTCTAAGGTGGGCGAGACCCTCGTGGTAGTGAGTGAGGCGTCCAGGGTGCATGGGTGCCCAGCCTTCCCTGGGAGCTGTAACAGAGCAGTTGTACCTCAAGAACCAGACAGCCGCCACCCTGAACAGAAAGTCACTGATCGTTAATACAATGTGCTCTTGCTATATCAAACTGCTTCAAAATAGCAGAAACAAAAGTTAGCATTTCACTTTACAAACATGAGAAAAGGATAGAAACAAGACATATAAAAATCCTATAATAATTTACATCTCAAAAAAATTAAAATGAAAACCAATCCCATGACAGAGGACCAAACACAACAGCAAGTTTCTGCATGTCTCCACATATCTCAAGCTTCAGGGGAGCTGCAGGTTCAGACATGCTACTGAGTTTACAACATAAACATGTTACAGACCAACAGTTGGCATACCTTAAATGCTGAAATCCCTACATTTATAGTACTGTAGGTTTGATTCTGTGTACAAAACTAAACTGAAAAAAATATACATTGGACCAAATTTAAAAAGACATGCTTTCATTTGTTACAAACAACTTTATACGTTTTCTAAATTAAATTTAAATTATTTGGACAAAAATGTCAGAAATTTTAATTATAGGAAAAAATATTCACAATACTTCTCTCTTCTTTGTGGGGGCAATTTAAGGTCCTTATGAGGAAACAGCTTATAACTCAGACTAAGTTATGTCTTTTTTTCTTTTTTAATGCAGAAAATGTTTGGGTTCAGTGTAGGGGATAGAATATTACAGTTTGTAGATATAAAAATCATTATGTCTATGGAGAGTCCCCACAAAGATATCGAAACTGAGTATGAGTGTGTTTGTGTGCTTTCCACATCACTGAATAAAAAGATCATATTAACTTTGATACTGTATAGAGTAGTGCAGGGATGATGTATTTTTGTAGATCCACAAAACACAGAAATAATTTAGCATTTTAGCTTTTGCAGTTCCATCATCCTAAAGTAATTGATTTATTTTTTCTGTTTTCTGTTTATAAAGTTTTTAGTTCAATGCTTGAAATAAGGTCTGTGGTGAACACAAGATATTCAGATTCAGCACGTTCTATTGTACAATATAAAACACCTCAGAAGTACTCTCTTGTGATTCTTTTAAGCTTTTACTTTTCTTGTAAATGGTGGTTGCTTACAAGCTAATTGGTTGCTAAATTGGAGGTTGTCGTGGACATTAAACATCATCAGCCGAACAGGTAAACTCATAGTATGTTCATCTCATGTCAGAAAGATCATATTTAAGAGTTCAATGCAAAGCATGCTGGGAACTACAGTTTTCACTTATGTCAAAATTTTAGAGAATTAAATTCATTGAAGGCAAAGAAATCAAGTTTAGGAGAGAAATTGAAATTGGTTGTGTAGAACACAAATAATAGATGTAGATGTAGAGTAGGAAAACACGATTTGCAATAAGACCAATATAAAAAAGCACTTGGTCAATATAAATGACACAATTGTGTAAAAAAAAAAAAAAAAAGAAAAAAGTATTTAACCCTCTAGTGCTGTTCAGTATACTTTTTTTAGTAATTTTCTTTTTTTTTTTTTTACTTCATCAGAACGGAAAAGTTTTGGCACCTGCTATGTAAACACACACACAAAAAAATCATGGGCATAATTTGAATAGGTTCAATGGTCCAGACAATATAGTCATACTTACAGTTCGCTGTTATAAATTACTGTATTGGAAACTATTAAGAAGCGAATTTCATCTAGTGGAAACTTTTGGTATTGCAAGCAAAAAAAAACTTACTGAAAGCAATTTTTTATGACATCAACCTAGAACTTGAAACACGGCTTGTTTATGTCAGTTAAACATGTTTTGGAAGATATATATTTTGTATAAATATAAAAATAGTAAATAGTTTCACTTTTTAACTTTTTCCTCTTTGTCACCATCTCTGTTCAATTTCTGCAATTGCAGTTATTCGTGGAATTATATCATCTTTACATGGGGCTGTAAATCGGCACTGAAACAGCGCGGATGAACCAAAGCGGCAACATTCTAATCTGAAAGCTAAAGCCTACCCGGAAGTGCGATAAACTGCAATACATCTCAAATTTGCTAAGAGGGCTGTCCCAAAGGAGCAAATATCCATAGACGTCATGTTAAAATCTCAGTTTTCACACACAGCATAAATTCATATGTTTACAGTTTGGTCCCATGGACTTATAATGTAATCTTTCAATATGTTCCGCGTGCCTGACAACTGTGAGAGGGGTGAATTTTTTTCTAACTCGTTAGTTTAGATCATTTTTAGATATAAAATGTATGTTAAATAAGGGTGCTTAACTTTGATTGACAGCTGGAGCGGGGCTGCGCCGAGTGAATTTGACTTTCTGAAACTTTTGTATTTTGTATTTCCCAAGATTTTCCAGTAAGGCGCCGCCCATACCCCCCATAAACAGCCTCAAACCCGTTCTTCAGGAGTCTATGGGTGACGTCTAGGGCTGGGCGATATGGCCAAAAAAAATTATCACGATAATTTTTCTTATATAAGTTGAATATTGATAATTATCACGATATATGTTGAATCTTTATTTCTTTCAAGTTTAAAGGCAGATTTTTGCTCCTAAGTGAAAGTTGTATAAAACAGAGTGTTAATTGTGTTTTAAACGACTATTTAAATTTATGTTCATTAACAAAAACAGTAACATCTGTTTTTTTTATGTAACAACCACATTTTTATTTGGTAAAAAGTTATATTCTGACTGTTTGAGTTGTATTAAAATTAACCATTGTTCATCCAGTATCATGCATTTAGATCATGATAACCACAGATAAAACCAGGTATAGCCTATAACTTAGCACCTCACTATTATGGCATAACTTTATGGTTTCTGTGGTATTTGAATGAAAAACAGTAGCCTAACAGTTAAATACATTATTAAATACTGTACTTATATTCCATTAGTCATTTAATACATTGTCTACATTAATAATATTATACAATTCAATATGTGTATATCCCACATTTCATGGTGCAGTTAATATTACGAAGCTAACCTTACAGTTAATCCATGGTAGGCTAAATTGATTCAGTATCAATTCAGATTCTGACTGCATCGTTGCACGCAGTGTTTCTTCTTTTTGTCAGCGGTGTTTCATCTGCCTTTAAACTGGTTTAAACTTTGACATTTGTGTTCTTCACTGATCTCAAGCACTTCTCACTGGATCTTGTGAGGGAGACGTTTAGAGTGCGAGTGTGCATGAGCGTGAGCTTCGCGCTGCACTCAGTGCGCTGCCGTTTGGACTTTGAGCCGAGCGGATAAATGCTCCGTGTGGCGCGCGCTGTTCAAATGAGTTTCGTTCCGCTTTTGGCGTATAAACATTATCGAACATTTATCGACCTCTTGATATCGTTTATCGAGAAAATTCTATCGCGATAATTATCGTTCTCGTTTTATCGCCCAGCCCTAGTGACGTCACAGACGCTTTGTCTATATTTTTTACAGTCTATGGGATGAACACAGTGTTTTGAGGCGAGTGCTTCTGTCAATCACCGCGCTGTGTGGATACTGTCATACAGAATCACAAATTCACTTTTTTAAAGTTTTGACCAATATCAAGAATTTTCACCGGAAAATGTCTTCTGAACAAGTAAGTAAAATCCACTTTTGTTCTGATCAACTAAGGGGAAAAGCATTCGACATGATAAGCTTTCTTAGATTTAATCAATGCAATTTACTGTGCAAATTATAGCCTACTTCATTCTCAAATTGTTCATGTTAACAACATCAGCATTGTGTAAACTAATGTTACACGATTGATCTATTGAAATGTCTTACTTGTTCAGCAGAAGAAAAGCCATCTCTTCTTCCGTTTTGAACCCCTTCAAAACAGAGTACATGCACTTTTCAAAAGCCCTGCCAATGTTTAAATCCTTGTGTTCGCGTGAGACGGTTTCTTTCTCTTTCTATAGCCACCTTAAATCCGAAGTAACAAATCTTTAGGCTTTTATAACTGCTGAATCTCCAGTTGACACTGATGATTGTTGTTTGGATCTTTCTGGATGCCATAAGTTTAATTATGTAAAGTGCTGTGAGAAAATCCTATACATCTCCTCACACGCAGCTGAGACGAAACTCTTTCTTTATGTGTACGGGTGTGACGTAATGACGCAAAGACATGTTTGAATTTCCCGCGTAAAACCCACCAGTACCACTGGAATTAAAATCATTATTACAAGCTAACCGTTTTGAATCTAGCTATGGCAAACAGATAGTTTTGACCACTGGCAGAATATGTTTTTTGTTTTTTATAATTATTTAGCATTATTTTTAACTTAAAAAAGTTACGGACGGCAGCTTTAACTAATTAATTATATTTTAAACAGCAATAATCTGTCAAGTGAGACCAAAATTTTGTCTGTGCTCCAAATCGTTCATGATTGATCTATGGCTGCATTTGAAAAGATTGGATCTGTGTCATTCAGACTGTTTGTGAAAAGATCAGATACAGGTCCCACAAGGGCAAAGAAATCGGAATTGGCTCGTTTCAGCCTGCAGTGTGAATGTAGCCTATTACGTTCTAAGCTCAAAAAGTAATTAACAGGTAATAAATAGATTATAACTATTCAAAAATATAATTTCAGTACCATAAAATCCACTAAAAATATTAAACAAAAAATATTATTGAACTAAAATATGGAACATTTTTATTATTGAAATGAAATAAAAAATCGTAATTTTAGACCACCACACGAGCAGTACCAGAGGGTTAACAAAAAGTACAGCACAGCCAAACATCATAGCTCATAGCTCATAAACACCAAACATCATAGCTCACCTGATAATCAATCCCCACTTGATTGAGAGCTATATTGATGGTAAAAGTGGAAGCATCATGATGTGGTCTTAATGAAGGTTGTTCATCAGGCTTATATCTAACTACAAAGGCCAGATCAAACTGAGCCTGAAAGAGACAATCACACAGACAGATGCAGAGTCATTTATGGATCAGCTGGAAGAAACAAACAGAAAGACCTCCATTCTGGAACCTATTTATATTCTGAGTTCTCCAATATCTTGTTTTACCAGAAATATGTTTGTATGGTAATAAAAAGATTATGAACAACACTGCTTCATACTGACCCAACAATAACCCAACTGAATAATGACTAATGTGTCTAATATTTACACAACTGTTCAAAAGTTCATAATTAAGATGTTTTATGTATTTGAATGACACCTCTTCTGCTCACAAAGACTGTATTTATTTGATCAAAATGGTAAAATTGTGAAATATTGTTACAATAAAAAAAACTGTTTTCTATTTTATTATTTTTTAAAACAAAATTAATTCCCTTTGATAGCAAAGCTCCATTGTCAGTCTCACATGATCATTCAGAAATCATTCTAATATACCGATTCTGATGTTCATTCATCATCAATTATTAGTGATGCTCAATTATTAATAATAGTCTTTTTATTATCAATGTTAAAAACAGATTTTGCTGCTTAATATGTTTGTTGAAACATGGATAATTTGATGGATAGAAAGTTGAAAAGAACAACATTTGTTTTAAAATATAAATATTTTTTAACACTATAAATGTCTTTAGGCAATTTATTTGTGTCCTTGCTGAAATACATGAAAAAAAATCTTAATTATTTTAAACTTTTGCCCACTAGTGTACTTTAATACAGGAAAACAAAGAAAGGCTTACCCTTGTGTAGTACCCTGGAAACATTTTCTCGAGTGAGCAGTGCTACATAATCCAAAAGGAACTTCTGCCAGTGTTTCTCGTAGCCCACTTGATTCATGTGGATATCAATAGTGGGGACGTTTTCATACCCTCCTTGGATTCTAGTGTCCTAGAAGTAAAAAAACAAAACTGTTTGTTCAGAAAGAAATACTATGGTAAGGCAAAATAGCATGGGGATGAAACAAGAAAAACAACCTACCTCATTTCCACCTCCTGACCACTGGCCAAAATGTTCCATCTCTTCAACAAAATGATCGCAGGCCACGTCGATGAAAACAGGGAACCAGAACACATCAGGGCACGGCTACACAGAGAATTAAAAATGAGCCAAGTTTTAATTACAATGACTTTACAAAAGACTGAAAATCCTTTGCGGTGCTTTTCATCATTATTATTAAATAGTACATGTACCATTAACACAATGTTACGAGTAAGCGAGCTGCCTGTGACAAGATGGCCGCCAGGTGCAGACGTCGACCTCCATTGGTCAGCAGCGCGGACGACACATCTAGCCTTTATATACATATCTATGGTTTTCAGGTAGGCTCACAACTTGGGTACAAAATACCCTATTACTTATTCATTTTGATGTTTTTGAATGCAAAAACCAAGCGAACGTCATAAGTGGACCTTGGACAACAACAAAATAAAATTTCAAAAGCCACTTCTTGACCCATTTAAAATAAATGGTGAACTAATCGATCAGGTAGAACAAGAAAAATATTTAGGATTCTAGATTCTCAGCTACATTTTAAAAGTCATATCAAAAACATCTCAAGAAAATGAAGGCCAGTATGAACTGTTTCAGAATGATCAGGAGCTGTCTAACATTTGAATGTGCTCACGTATTTCTGAACAGTATGATCCTGTCCCACCTGTCGTACTGCACCACTGTTTGGTCCCAGACCAAAAGCCTATTGAGAGGCTTTATAACCGTGCCCTAAAAATTATTGATGAAAAACCCATTCGATTCCATCACTGTTATATTTAAAGTAAACATAAAATCTTAAAAATGGTGTAAATATTTTTAATCTCAGACACATTAAGTTGTTTTTTAAATGTTTAACTGGACTTGCACCTGAGCCACTTTTGTAAATTTGTGAACAGGCTGGAACCCTCCAGGGTGCGATTTCTCGAAAGCATTGTTAGCCAACTATGGTCTCAAGTTCCGTCTTTATCAGCATAGTTCAACAAGTCGGTGTTTCCCGAAACCATCGTTCCAACGAACATTCGCAAACAGCATCACAAAGTTGTGTGGTTTGAACGACAGCTCTCGAACTGTGGTTAGAGGCATCGTTTCTATATTGCATGACATTTGGAGCTAATAAATCCTTATCTTGAGCAAAATAAGCAAGCTGACATTCAGTACAACTCGGTGCCTTTTATTTAGAATACATACAAATGGAATTTACGTCTTTTAGTTCGTCAAAAGATTTAAAGTAACGCGTTTGAAGAGTGCGCATGTGCGAACGTGCTCTACTATGTAAGAACGAGCCAAATATTGAGTCTGGTAATGAAGCAAAATAACTGAGAACAATTAGAAATAGTCCTCAGATTACATGTTTGTAATTTATATTAAAAAAATCTAGTGGTAATTGGATCTCAAACAGTTTCATTAAAAGCAGTTATTATTCCACCATGTGCGAAACCAACGTGGTTGAACAATACTTTGCGACAATGGGTTTAGAGAAACAGTTCGTGACTAGATAGTTGATTTCTCCAACGATGCATCGATACTATGGTAGTGAATGTGTGAATTTGAGTGAATGTGTTTATTTACTAATTTTTATTGGCGCTAACTGGTTTCTGGACATTTTATTGTATACACTGTCATTTTTTTACTCCTTTTTTAACTGTTAAAAGTCCTTCTCAGGGACAGGTGTTGCGAAATAGCCTTGGCTAAAAACATGGTGATACAAGCATCGGATTGTTCTTTATGTAATAATCTGTATTTTTTTGTATTTGTCCCTATTCAAATAAACAATAAATAAAATAAATAAATAGACTTGTAGGGATAGATTAAGTTGACATGTAGTTGCAAAGTTATTTATAATCAGTCTGTTGGGGGAGCATCAAAATAAAGTGTTAGCAGATATTAAGCAGACAGTCTATTGATACTCTAATGAGAGTTAGTTGACATGTAGTTGCAAAGTTACTTATAGTTAGTAGAATATATAAAGTGGACCTTCCAAATAAAAGTTATCAAAATAGACACTACCGTTCAAAAGTTTCAGGGTCAGAAAGATTTTTGGTAACACTTTATTTTTAATAGTCCACTTTAGACATTCAACTAACTATAAGTAACTTTGCCACTACATGTCAACTAACTATCATTAGAGTATCAGTAGACTGTCTGCTTAATATCTGCAAACACTTTATTTTGTTGGTCTCCAACAGATATTCTACTGACTTTAAGTAACTTAGCAACTACAAGTCAACTTGTTCTCCTAACCTGAACCGTAACACCTAACCCTAACCTAACAGTCTACTGACAGTCTACTACAGCCTACTAACACTCTAATGACAGTTAGTTGACATGTAGTTGAAAAGTTACTTATAGTTAGTAGAATTTTTGAACAGTAATTTTATACCTTCTCATGGACAGAATAGTAATCATATACAGAATTTAATGTTCAGAATTAAATCTCCACAAAACACTGCTATTATTGTATGCTTTGTGTGAATACTCACTGTTTCAATAAGCCCATCTCTCAAAATTTTGGAATAATTCTCATGAATGTATCTTTCCTCCCATTCCTGTTCCAAGGAAAAAGAATTACGAACATTGATGCAAAAACAAACAGCAAATAATTTAACAATAAAGCAATAATGTCTTGTATAAATAACACTTGATTAAATATTGTCTGAAATTATATTTTATCTTACCACAGGATTTTCAAAAGATCTGCCAGAGATCATTGTGCAAATGATTTGTCTGGTAATTTTCAGTTGATAAAACTGGACCAGTAAGTCTGCATATTTGTTACAAACATGAAGATGCCCTCAGGAATGAAAGCAAAAATATCAATCAATGGCAGCAAAGGAATTGATAGTTTATTACACTTGTACCTAAGTGATTTCTTATGGTGATTTGTGCAATATTTCTTGTCTGACCTTGTTCCGAACATTAGCGCAGAAGGCCATATCTGGATCAAGCGTTGCGGATTCAAACAGGTCAGGAGCTTTGAGGTCAGTCCTCAATGTATCCGCTTTTACCAGGAATATGTTAGATACGTATGGCACATTCCACAAACCCCTGTGGAGGCACCAGAGGATGATCACATATTTGCCATTTATCCTGGTTTGATGAATTTCAAAGACTTCTTCATATTTTTAGAGCATCATCATGCTAAAGATTACTAAAGAAAATGAAATAACTGAGATAAAAACATGCACAAATACATATTTTTTTAGTGGATTTTCTATTATATCACATGACTGTTTAAAATAGAACAAACTAAAAATCAACTTACACACGGTTTCCTTGAACGATGTCCACGTAATCCTCTGACCTGGCATAGTACCCGTCTGCACTGAGCGCACCCCAGAAGTTAGTCCACAGTCGCCCAGGCTTGGTCAACATTGGTGCAATGAAAGGCCTGTGAGGTTCATAAAAATAATGATTATAATTAAAGAAAAAAGACCCATTAAAAACTAGTAACTAGTAGTTTCTCCATCTAGAAAACATTTAGACAACTATACAATTCAAATACTAAGCATTTAATGAGTAATACAATACACAGTGAGAGTAATGCATTACAAGTAACGTAAGTTACATGATCAGATTACTTTTTTCAGGTAACAAGAAACACATTCTTTTAAATTGATCATTTTCAGTTATCAAGTACATTTCCGATCTTACTTATTCACTTACTTATTGAGCTCAATTAGGATTCTAAGTGTGTCTTCATTCTTAGAACCACATCCACGTCTATGCTGAAGAAGTATTCACAGTCAATGTTGTCCCGACACATATCGGCTGCAACAAAGACATAAAAAAAGTAATGAATGGGATAGTCAAAGCATAGAGGAGCTAATTGTACAACTGTTTCCCAGGTTCCATGTGGTGCTTAGGTGCACCATACTTTAAAGGAGTAGTTCACTTTAAAACAAAACTTGCTCACCCCATGAATAAAATAATTTACTCACCCCCATGTCATCCAAGATGTCCATGTCTTTCTTTCTTCAGTCGAAAAGAAATTAAGGTTTTTGATAAAAACATTCAGAGCATTTTCTCCATATAATGGACTTCAATGGGAACCAAATGGTTCAAGGTCAAAGTTGATTTCAGACAAAGAATAAGGGTCTTATCAAGCAAAACGATCGCTCATTAAAAAAAACAAAGTTTAAGTTTTATAGCTCAAATGCTCGCCTTTCTACTGTTCTGTGATGCGCATTCGTGACTTCTCCTATTCGAACTCGATTCATCAAAATGAACTAATCTTTTTCTGAGTCAACTCATTCATTTCGTTCATTAAATGAACTAAATAACTACGAAAAAGATTTGTTCATTTTGATAAACAAGTTCGAACAGAGAGTCACGAATGCGCAGAACAGAGCAGCGCGAAGCATTTGAGCTTATAAAACTTAAATTTAGCTTCTTTTTTTTTAAATGACCGATACATTTCGATTGATAAGACCCTTATTCATTGTCTGAAATCATTTAAAGCCCTTTGATCAGTTTGCAGTTTGCACTGAAACTTTCTTTTGAACCTTGAACTGTTTGGTTCCCATTGAAAGTCCATTATATGGAGAAAAATCCTGAAATGTTTTCATCGAAATCCTTAATATCTTTCGACTGAAGAAAGAAAGACATGGACATCTCGGATGACATGGGGTGAGTAGATTATCAGCATAATGAACTCTTTGTAAAAAATAAATACTGAATTAAAAAAGCACGCTCACAAGCCAATATTCACGTGAGGTCACAGGATCTACTATCCTCCTCTGGTCCAATCAGCTTCACACCCTGGTATTCAGACTCGATGATGCTCTCAGAAATGTACGCACCTGTTGTTCATGGTGTGATTCCTGCAGAAGAAATTATTCAGAAGAATAGATTTTAAAAAAGAGCAATGACAATAATGAACGTCAATGTAGGCAATGTTGTTTCATTAAAGGTGCATTGCGCAACATTTTATGTTAAAAATAGCCGTTTTCTAACCCATACATGCTGAAACAATCGTCTGATGGGCTGAATGAGCCCTTCTCTGATCACTGCGATCGCCTCTATAATCCTGTACAGTGAAATAAATAAGAGGGATTCGGGCTCGAATCTGAGCCTGGGTGTGACGTCATGCGCGTTCACGCTCGCCTGGCTATGTGCCTATGCTTTGCAGGTTAGTGTATTCGCCGCCGTTCTCCGTATCAGAGAAGACAACTCGAGCGACGCAACTTTAGTCAACTTTCCCAAAAGTAGAAGATGGATTCAAAGGGGCTGTTTAGCCTACATCTGGTCACTTCATGTGTTTTCTGTGATTGGATAACTTATTCGATCGTGAAAAGACCAGGTTGAATACAGACGGATTTGAATCCGATAGCTCAAACCACTTGAGGATGTGGTCTGGGCCGTATTCCAGACGAAACTGGACAAGTGTAAATGCATCTGGTTGTTGAAAACAGGCTTTTTCATGTTGTTTTAGTCATATATGACGACGTGCATCACCTGAGCAGGCGAGTGTATTCATCAAACCAGCGCGCGCAATCTATCGCAAATGAAAGTGAAAGTAAGAGCGCATACGATTATCACTAAGTTACCTTCTACCTCCACTATCTTCATTAAAAGTAGCCTTAAGAAATGAAATGATCTCATACCAGAGCTTTTGCCGCTCTCTCTTATTGCTGTCTTTGCTGATTTTGAAATAGCCGAAGCCGATGATCAATAAATGCAGCTCATCTGTTGCTTTCGATGACGTGCACTTCATGAAATCTGTATATAGAGCGGGAATTGAATATCAGATTAATATCCGTTTTGCAAAAACACATTTATGTGACCAGGTGTAATGGAATCGTTTTGATAAATCAGATAGATCTGAGAAAACGCATTGTGGCCAGGTGTAAAAACAGCCCCAAAGAGACCGGCTTGTAGTTCATTACAAACCCCAACGCAAACTCCACGTAAGACAAAGAAAATACAACTTCTGTCTGTCCAGTGCCAGGCGTCGGAATAAGACTAGAGTCAACATCGGGAAGGCTTTCAACAAACGGGAGAGTCTGCGGGCGGTCTGCTCTCAGGCTCGAAGCAGTGTTCATGAACGTGTTTCCATAATAACACAATCATAAGTGGATACAGTAAGCACATAAAACAGTTCAACATGGAGATCGATGGAAACAAAAGCCTAAGTTTTCTACTAACGTTACCCCTGTTTTCCCCTCACACACACATAGGCCTACATAAGCGTGTAATTTACTCAAATGCCTTTCCTTTCATATATTTTAAATGGCTTGCAGATTTTATAACTGTATTACCTCATTATGACTGTAACAAAAGATGTGTACCGCACAGTGTGCGGCTGATGCTCCAGTCCTTTGGTTATGAACAGCTCGTGCCAAGACGTGCTTGTATGCGTGTATTCCATAAGCAGCGCACGCAGTTTCGTTTATCGCCAGAGGAGCGTAGTTCTGCAAAAACTCTGAGACTTGCGTTATGCTCCTTTAACAAATAAAATAAACTGCTGTGATTATGATTGACACACTGTATTAAACAGGACAGGAATATCAGTATATAGGAATATATGTTCTGTTTCACGTAACACTTAGTTCTGTCACGACAACTCTCAGAGTGTTTTGGTATGGTAATAGATATGACAATGTTATATGTTTGGTCTTGGCAGGAAGAGATCTGGTACACTGCTACTGCTATTATTGAACAAAATCAGTCCAAAATGAAGTTTGTTTGTTTTAGGAGTTTGAAACAGCTTGCCAAAGCGAACTTTATGGAAAAGTTTGCTAAGGCTGGTGAACACCTTTGTCAGCCATTGGTCCATGGCATTTACGTAATAGGTCAGGTGTGCACAGAGGCTCCGCCTCTCTTTCACGTGGAAATCTTTTTGCCTGTGTGCATTTCTCCTGTTCAGTCCATCGAGTTCAAACGCCACGAGTGATTAGTATCTATTGAATAAGTGCTATATAAATGAACGTGGAGGCTTGTGCAGACATGTCCATGTGGCTATGATCAGATGGTTTCTTATGCTTTTTAAAAAAATGCTTGCTGTCTTCTCAATTTTGTTGTGTGTGTATTTTGTTATTGAGTGGAAAGCGATCCTAGCTTTCCTTTGTCAGGTGGCTTTGGATATTCGATAACAGTATATCGCTGCTCATATCAGATATATAGTACATCAGGGCCTTTACTCATAGCAGATCTATACAGGTGGAGCCAGATGTACAAATGTTTAAGAATGCAAGCTCATTGGCTACTTTTACAGCAGGAATGAATGAACTGATGTGATTGCAAGCAAGCTTGTATTTAAATTGTATATTTTATATAGAATTAGCACATTATGTCTGCGTAAGATAATTCCAATCAAGACTAGAATTTCAAGAGCTCAGCTATTAATATTTGTCAAAATTGAACAATATAATTTTTAATGCATTAATAAAACTATTATTAATGTTTAGTTCATTAACTAATGACAAATGAACAATTGCAACATTTGATTTTAAAAATGTATTAGTAAAAGGTGTTAGTTATTGTTTCATGTTAAGTAATATAGTTCATTTACGTTAACAAATGAAACTATATTGTAAAGTGTTACCGTTTAACTGTTAAAAAGTGCATACAGGAGTTATAAATCTGCACATAATATTTTACCTGATTATAAATTAATAATTCGAGCCGAGTTTTAGGGTATTTGAGAGCAAGTAAGCGCTCAAAGAACACAGTGACGAAGGGGGTGGGCTGCTGGATGAAGACCCCAATGACCACTACAGGATATTTACTTTTCCTAAAGATGAAAAATAAAACAAACAGGCAAACAATTAATACACCAAACAATTATTCAGCTAAAGCTTCATTTAAATTGAAATGCATATGTTTTAATTCTCTACAGAAGTGTTTATGAATGCTTATAGTGTAAACAATATCAATATCAACAATAATATTTAATGTGACTAAAGCAGGTAGCACCAGTTCTTTTTAAGTGCCAGAATCAGTATAAACAGCTCTTTAATGTAACAACTACACAGTATCAATCTTTATATCATGATCCTGTTTATTTAACTGTATGGAGCCCAGTATATATGACATACAGAATAAAAAATATAAATACCAACAAATGAAGAATTCATTCCCATTCCTTAATCATTTGTGTCCACATTAAACAAGGGAACTAATTAATCAGTCAAGGGAACGAATTCTTAAAGGGATAGTTAACCCAAAAATGAAAATTAGCCCATGATTTACTCACCCTGAATCATCCTGGCTGAATATGTCATTCTTCTTTCAGATGAATACAATCAGAGTTATATTAAAAAATATCCTGGCTCTTCCAAACTTAATAATGGGAGTGAATGGGTATATTTTTTTGGAAGACCATAAAAGTGCATCCATCCATGATAAAAGTTCTCCACATGCAGCTCTCGGTGGGTTAATAAAGGCCTTCTGACCTAAGTGAAGCGATACATTTATGTAAGAAAAATATATTCATATTTAAAACTTTATCGATTAAAATAACTAGCTTTGTTCCGCGATGTAAGCTAACTAGCCTTACAGGTAGAAAATATGGTCCTGTTTGACAGTAGATACATTTAAAAACATACCTCAGAAGATAAAAAAAACACAATAACATGGATAGTCATGAACTTTATGAAGACAATGATAACAATATTTATAATAAATAGAAATGTCAGATCACACCTGAGTCCTCTGTTGCCCAGCACCTGTTCACGATTACAGGACCGAAGGCTATAAAGTGAATACGCTCCTGAGGGCTCCTGACATCACTAGGGCGTCATAAGGTTACTGATTGGACTGCTTAGGTCGTTAAGTTAGCCGTCTTGTTAGGCAAGCTATGTCATTTTAGTCAATAAAGTTAAAAATATGGATATTTGTCTTACACAAATGCATTGCTTCGCTTCAGAAGGCCTTTATTAACCTCCCAGAGCCATCTGAATTACTTTTATCATGGATGGATGCGCTTTGATAGACTTCCAAAAATAAATATGCCAATTGGCTCCCAATATAAAGCTTGGAAGAGCCAGGACATCTTTTCATATAACTCTGTTTGTATTCGTCTGAAAGAAGAATGTCATATACACCTAGGACGGCTTGAGGGTGAGTAAATCATGGGTCATTTTCATTTTTGGGTGAACTATCCCTTTAATTTGTGGCTCACCACAATATCTTTTTCTTTCCCTTTCATGTCATGTGGGGATCTGTAAAAGTGGACTTAAAGTCATTTAATAAAACAATCTAAAAACAGCAATACCTTTTATGAATGCAACAAGAACAAAACGTCAAAGTATAGTCTGAGTTATGTTTACCCACAGACTTTATTATTTACACATACAGTACATCAAAAAAACAGCATTTTAAAAACCTATAAGAAATTCTCGAAGGAACCAGTGGCAAACCACTTTAATTAGACTTAAGAATAAGATTCAGGATTATTTTAATAATAATAATAGTTAAAAAAAAACACTAATGGGAAACTGTGGTAATAGTAGTAAATGTAAGGCCCACCTGAGAGTCCACAAAGAGACGCAGATCCTCATTACAAATTGTGCAGCCAGTTTCAAATGTCCACAGATTTGGTATATAGTTCCCTAGGTAGTTTATCTGAAGCTGGAAAGAAACCGCATGTAATAAAGATGATGAAACCAAAGAAGACAGATAGCTTAGTTATTTGGATCATGACAGAAAATTGATTTACTTTGGTGGGTCCCATTGCCATGGATAATAAGGGCAGGGTAACGTGTCATAAAGTATATGTCTGGCTCGCACACGTCCATCTTCAAACTTCAGCACAACTTCATCTGTTCATGCAAAAAAAAAAAAAAAAACATTATTCAAAGATATTAATATTCAGATTAATATTCTATACACTCATTCAGTTGTACAGTTATCTATTGAATCATGAATTCTGTTTGAATCACTGTGGTTAAATAGCCATAAATATCCACTGGCCAATTTATAATGGATTTCCTTCACAAATGTTTGGATGAATCTCTCTTGGGTCTCTGTAATGGATACTCTGATATTGAAAGAGGAAAAAGCCTTTTGAAACAGCCTTTTGAAGATTAAGCAGTGAACTTTTCACTGTTCACATGAATTCCAATGGACCTGATATTACCATTAAAATGAATGAGCGATTCATAGCAAAATGCACAATTTATTGTTTCCTTTCTCAAAAAAAATATATCTATAAAAAAATTCAGTCAGGATTCCTTATCAAAATAACAAATGACTTACTTCTATCTTCAGACAAAGGCTGCATCTCAGTACTAGTTTTACTTGATCTTAGTGCTGTGTTCAACTATAGCAGGGCTTAAAAACTAACTCTTTTACTTGGTAGCACTGGTGCTACCAACTTTAAAAAGTTAGGAGCACCAGCAAAAATTTAGGAGCACCCACCAAAAATGTATTTCAGATCTCAGAAAAAATTTGGATTAGATTTTCTACTGTGTTAGGGTGTAATGAAGATCTAATGTCTGATTTTCATTCTAAATGACAACTTTTTGTCTATTAAACATGTCTAATAAAAATCACAGTGGAATATTATGGTGCTCCTGCTGACCCAGAGAGTATATTCAACTACGCAGTATTGTTATTTCTGTGTTACAAATATTCTTATCACAGAAGAACTTGAATCGGAACTAGAATGAAAGATTATGGTTTGGATATAAACACTGACGTCTACAGAAGTGATCAAAATAGAGACAAGCACCTTTTGAAAGTAACATGGAGCTTCAAATAACAATTGTATCGATCACATTGTTACTCCACTGAGGTGGCGACAAGTGACTTAAATGTATTTGTTATTGAATCATTCATTCAAGAGAGTCGTTAAAAAATGCTGATTCATCCATTAATGAAACAAGCAAAGTATGTATTATGATATTACTCATATATTGCTATATAATACTAAATAAGCTATGTATTAATAAAACAATATAAATAAAAATAAAAAAACATCCTCACTATCAGCATTGGCATGTTCCACCTCGAACGTGTCCGACGAGGATGTTCGTGGGCTGTCCATCAAGCAGGATGCGGACATACACAATCACACACACTCCTTGACAAGACAGGTCGGTGTCTCCATTGATAATGAAAGAGATGTAGGCTACTGAGCTGACGACAATTTCAACTGCGGTGTTCTCAGATTAGTATATGCTATGACCCCGATGATATTGGCACATGATTTCTCATTTGTATGCGTCATGTTAAATCACAACTCCGTTCTTTTTCATGAGCTGCAACATGGGTTTAAATTTCAGTGAAGGCAAGCTCTTCTTTGGCGATGGTGTAAGCAGTGTTAAGGATTGCGTTTAACTCTTTATGTGACAGAAATTTAGCTCTCTATGTGACAGTAATCTGTCAGCGTTCGCTTCATGCTTCTCCAGCCTTAATTTCGCACTGGTCAGTCAGGCTCCCTGTCACTTGACAACGGACGCGCGAAAGGGAGTGATTGACAGCTGATATTAACCAATCTAAAATCTGCTTTAAAGTTAAGGAAGTAAGGATGAAGTTTGATTGGTTATGTATGTTGGATAGAATGATGGTACGGCCATCGCGTATCCAGTGCACATAAGGTACACAGTAATTTGCGAACTAATTTTTTGTAGAGGTCGGCAGTCGCACCACAACCATTATTTGCACTCGCACAATTTTAATGCTCCCAGGTTAAAATTGGCCTTAATGCGACAGGTTAAAATTCAGGAGCATATGCGACCGAAATGGTCGCAATTTTAGAGCCTTGTATAGATCATAACATACTCTTAGATTGATTGAAAAATTACACTGGTATTCATGGACAGGCATTAAATGGTTAATTCACCAAGACCCGTAAGACTTTAGTGCATTTTTGGAACACAAACGAAGATCTTTTTGATGAAATCTAAGTGATTTTTGTCCCCACTTTGACGCTTCAAAAAGTTCATGAAGAGCTTGTAAAACGAATCCATATGAATTGAGCAGTTTAGTTCAAATTTTCGGAAGAGTTTTGATCGCTTTACATGATGAACAAATTGAATATAGGATTTTATTTCCATAGAAACATTCATCAATGTTTAAATGGAAGCTCAAGCATTCTCGCTTGATGTGCAGGAACCAATGAGGTTCATTCTCATGTTAAAAAGCACATTTGAGCTTCTGCAAGAACCAATGAGGTTCATTCTCGTGTGTTATGCAGCAGGTTTAAGCTTCAACAAGAACCAATGAGGTTCGTTCTTGCATGTTACCCAGCAACGTTTGAGCTTCAGCAAGAACCAATGAGGTTCATTCCTATGTTCACGCAGCACATTTGAGTTCAACAAGAACCAATGAGGTTCATTCTCATGTTACGCAGCACATTTGAGCTTCAACAAGAACCAATGAGGTTCATTCTCATGTTACGCAGCACGTTTGAGCTTCAGCAAGAACCAATGAGGTTCATTCTCATGTGTTATGCAGCACGTTTGAGGTTCAACAAGAACCAATGAGGTTCATTCTCATGTGTTACGCAGCACGTTTCGAGCTTTAACAATAACCAATGAGGTTCATTCTCATGTGCTACACAGAACATTTGAGCTTCAGGTAAGAACCAATGAGGTTCATTCTCATGTGTTACAGCAGCACATTTGATCTTCAGCAAGAACCAATGAGAAATGAGAAAAAAAAGTTATCAAAAATATACAAATTTGTTATGAATTTCAGAATGAATCTCACTTTATGGTTATTAAATTATGGTTACTTTATGGTTATTAATCTCATACAAATGCCTAAATATTTACAGTACTTAACTTATTAAGCCTTTTTTAAGACAAAATGTACTGTGTATTCTTTAAGCCCAACTACAGTAGCTGCAGTGTCGCACACCTGGGCTGTAACATCCTGCTGAGATGGTGTACGTGTCCACAAGCACATCTAACCGTTAGCTCTAGCATTCCAGCCACAAATGCCATTACAGGCAACTGGGAAACTCACTCTCCTCCCACAATCTGGCAGTGAGTCAAAACTACAGCTGCCAGTCAAGCAGAAACAGCTTTAAACTCAAACACAAGAGCTTCAGTTCACATGAAACCAATCAGCATTTGAGACCCTCAGCAAAAAAACACTTCATTAGCGATTCCTCATTAAACTGAAAGGTTACAGAAAGAGGAAACCAGCAGGTATCAGAGAGCAAGAACTCTACTGACGCTGCACTTTTGTAAAGCATAAAACAGGATGTTTTCCTTCAAGGAGCTGATGCTAGTGAGAATTTTGCAGAAGCATCTTTAAAGTCTCAACAGAGTTTATGTTGGAACTTCTCTCCAATTAAAATCTTATAACGGTTACGTTTCTAAAGCAGGCTGTAAGAACACAAAATGATACACTTACCAAGAGCTCCATTAAGATTCTGGAACAATCTGCACTTGTTGTCCACAGTTATATTTATGGACTTCTAAAGATGAAATAACAGGAAGAAAACCTCAAAACGCAGCTTACACACATTTAATATGTGTCATTACTGAAAACTGTGAACTTGAATGTGCATTCTGTAAACAAGGCAAAATATACTAAAACAGAGCAATAAAGTTTTCAGGAAACCACACCATGGTTGGCACCACTTAAAATATAAACTTTAACAAAACACTCACTCTTTTCTCTGGGTTGATATATATCTTGGTGAAAAAGAGCTGATCACTGTCACTATCAGCTCCTGACCAGTCAGAAAGCATCTCTTTAAGGTTGGGTGCATAGCCAATGAAGCCTAGGAAAAAGAAAAGGCCCAGCGTTCAGAATGAGAAATGCCTATAAATAGACACACAACTTGTTATTATCTGGTTTAGATGTGAAAATGGATGCTTTAAACTTATCTTTCAACTATTATGCAAATAAAGAAGTGAATGAATTTTCAGAGCGGTCACAGATGACAATACAGATGTCCACAGCTGTTAATCTCTGACATCATATAAATACGAAATGTTTCTGGAACATTCTCAGGGACTGTGAAAAGGAGATTAAAAAAGGAAGAAGCCTCAAACTTCTTAATATGCAATTCTTACTAAATGAAACTCTCTACAAATGAGCGAATCACAATAATTTTCAATCACTGAATAATAAGATATTAAAATAATTTTTATTTTATGTGTTTGGTATTAATGCCTGTTGAATTGGTAAACATTGATAGATGCAGCGTACAGTATTCTGAACAAGTCATTCTTCTTAGTGTAATCAGAACTGTAAAGTACAATAGGCCGATTTTTATTGCAGCTTTACATTAATGGTCACCACAAATGCAATCATTATGGTCCTAGAAAGCCTCTTTGTATTTAAATAAAATTACTCCTTTAATTTTGTGGACAAATATATGTTGTGGTGAAATATATCTTATGTTGGAAAGATCATTATTTACTAAGTTGAATGCACATGAATGGCAGAACAAAGATGTAATTAAGAGTGGGAAACTCTTTTTTTTCTTTCAGACCTGACTGTTTGTCAGTTAGAAAACATGATGGATACAATGAATGTAGTTTCTGGAAATAAATGTTGTTCTGTTATTTCCATTAATAGGCGCATACATTTTTGGTCAGACATTGTATTGACAATGCGAAAGTCTCCTCCAGCACATCCTTTCAGTGAATTTAAAGTCTGGATTCAGAGGAGCCGATTCATGTGTGAAAATGATTCTTTATGTTCTTCACAATCATTCTTTCAGAATCTAAGCCTGATGAGTCTTGGTTACATGGTTGTTTAAGAAATGAAAAACTACACACTCGATCAATTAGGATTAGAAGAACTTAACCAAACATATAACATGCAAGAAACATAATAATCACTTCAATAATTATCCAATCATAGACTTATGCATTTGCCTATTTAAATCCAAACCACGACTTTTTTTGGCTGGGCTTTGTGTATATATACATATTAAAACTAGCTAATTTACAATTTCACTTGAATATACAGTATATGTAACAATTAAGGTTGCAGTACCTACATGAAAACATTTAAACAGCAAAAACACACCTAATGTGCATTCTTGATTAGTAGAGTAAAAAAAATGCTATAAGATTGACATCTTATTTCAACTAATACTAAGGTGATTTGAACACATCTGACATTGTAAATACGCATTTCTAACTCGTTAATACAAACTTCCCAGGTAGTAGGGCTGGGGCGGTATGGATTTTTTCTTACCGCGGTTGAAAAGCAAGAGATTCCGCGGTATTGCGGTAAACCGCTAATACCCAACCCCCCCACCCCACCCCACACCCCCAGCCGTCGCCGCCGCGAATATATTGCGCGTGCAAACAAGCGCACACACAAGAGATGAACTTAATAACGAACATGTTCGTTCGTTTATTATTTCACATTTGGAACATTTACACACAGAACACAGGAACATTTAGAACAAAAAATGGAGTGATGTCTAGGCTATGGTTTACATCCCAGCCTTTATATTTTTGGCTAGAAAAAACAGCATGTTCACTTTGTCGGGTTTGAGGGAGGCCCTGAAAGACGTAACGACGTTACCTGCTGCACTGAACACACGTTCTGAGGGAATGCTTGTAGCGCAAAAGGTCATATATTTTCGGGCAACTTTTGAAAGCAGAGGGAATCGGACATGATTGTCCCGCCACCAGAGGGTCTGCGTGGGAATCCAGGGCTTCCTCCTGCAAATACCTTCTGATCTCTGTTTCCACACGAATTCTCTTGGGATCGGAGTAGATGTTTTTTTTCTTTCTTTCCAAGTAAGTCCGCCAGATTCGGTTTTTTGGGAGGGTTGGGTGCACTTGCTCCCTCTACATCACCGTCATCACGCTGCTCTTCGGGCACATCAATCATCATCTCCTCCATAAGCTCATCCTTCACCTCGTCAGCAATGTCAATATCCTTATAGGGTCGACAAACGCGGTCTTTGCCAATAGTTGAGTTGAGGGTGCACTGTATTTTCCATCAAAACGGCAGACATTTTTTCTTTGAGATTGCGCGTCAATTGGGTGTCCTCCTCAGCTGGGAGCAACAGATCCTCGGTGATTAGCTGCAGCACCGGTTTCAAAGAGGATGCAGTCACTAGGTCCGTGTACTACCGTGATTGTATATTACTTAAGCTATATAATAAATATTATTTATATTTTGTATATTTTATTACATAGCTATTAATATATTTTTATTAAAATCTTTTGTCTAAGTGGTTCAAGGCTATTTAACGAAGTCTAGCTATTTAATTTAACATAGTGTTGCTGCTCACACTACAGATTGTATATTAGCTACTTAGGCTATAAAATATAAATATTATTAATATTTTATTACATAGCTATTTATATATTGATATTATTAATTCACATATTGGCGTGTCCGCTTTTGTCTAAGTGGTTCAAGGCTATTTAACGAAGTCTAGCTATTTAATTTAACAAAGTTGCGCTGCTCACACTACAGATTGTATACTTAGGCTATAAAATAGCCAATAAATATTATTTATATTTTTTTAAATTTTATTACATAGCTATTTATATATTTATATTATTAATTCACATATCATGCTTTTGTCAAGGCTATTTAACGAAGTCTAGCTATTTAATTTAACAAAATGTTGCTGATCACACCACAGATTGTATATTACTTAGGCTATATAATATAAATATTATTTATATTTTATTACATAGCTATTTATATATTTATTATTAGCCTATTAATTCACATATCTCCTTTCCGCTTTTGTCTTGTGGTTCAAGGCTATTTAACGAAGTCTATTTAATTTAACAAAGTGTTGCTGCTCACACTACAGATTGTTACTTAGGCTATATAATATAAATAAAATTTATATTTTTTATATTTTATAACAGAGCTATTTATATAGCCTATTTATATTAATTTAAAGGCCTATCTCATGTCCGCTTTTGTCTTAGTGGTTCAAGGCTATTTAACGAAGTCTAGCTATTTAATTTAACATTAAATAGTGATTGTATATTACTTAGGCTATATAATATAAATATTCTTTATATATATTTTCTATATTTTTATTACAGATTATTTATTATTATATATTTATATATTAATTTACATACTTGTGTCCGCTTTTGTCTTAGTGGTTCAAGGCTTAAACAAAGTTTTTATTAAATCGCTGTTGGAAGAGAGTTAAAACTTACTAAGGAGTGCTGAGGCAGGTCCAGCTCAGTTTGTCCTTTTTGGAGCCAGTTGTTTTTTTTTTTTTTTGCCAGCTATGAGAGAAAGTGGTCACGTGCGTTCGACACAAACCCATGGCCCGGGTGCGTTCTTTCTGCCTTCATGGAGTTGGTGACGGCTAAATGGAGGTTGTGACCGAAGCATGGTAGCCATCCCCATCCAAGTTTCTTCACCGCAGCCACAATGTTGGCTCCGTTATCACTCGTGACACAAGAAATCAGCATTAAATAAGCACGTGCAATTAAAAACTGAGGTAGGCTACTGCTTTGGGGCTATCGCATATGCGCCTGTATTTTAATGCTTTAGCAAAATAGAATTCAAATTATAGACTACAAGATATATTACACAGGTACTCTTGCATACAGGCCTAATAGTCAACACAAATGGAATGCTATGTGTCATGAAACATTTTTTTTTTTTTTTGCGGTGATGACGGTGACAAGCTTTCAGCCTGATAGAGGTTACGTGACGCATGTATTGATTAGTGCGGTGTAGATCCATTCCCAGCCTACCCAGGAGGACTGATATTTTTTGCATCCAAATTCATTTAGCATCTACAACTATACAAAATTGAGCATTCAGTATGTCTCAAGCTCTACAATGATAATCGAAAAAGAGAAACACATGCCTCCTGCTCCAAGGAACCTCTTCCCTTCCCTGACATGAGGATGTTTGTCTTCCAGGTGACGATCTGGCCAGATTAGAGTCTCTGCGGAAAACACAACTTTGTGTTTGGCCTGCTGAAACTTCTTCAGCAGCTCTTTAGGACCAGAAGAAAAGATTACATCATAGCTGTAGAAAGCCAGAGCGTAAATTATTGTTACTGTCATTGATGCAAAAATTATGCTTGAAAGAGTACATGCTTCAACATATATCATGCATATTTATTCATAATGGACATACCTACCTGTCCACAAAAAGAATGACTTTGTTCTCTTCGTGTTTCTCCTCCAGGGCAGACTTCAGCAGGCGCACTTTCTGCCCTCCACCTGGAGGTGACATATAATCTCCACCTTTCCATGTTTCACCCCTTCCGAGAACCTACACAAAAAGGCAAAAGAATGTCAGGCATCTGTCTGCAGACTATTATGGATGCTTGTTTTCAGCCATGGAATAAAAAAATGTTTATGTATAATTTTTATCTCACAATTCTGACATTTTATTTTGCAATTGCAAGTTTATATCTCACAATTCTTAGAGAAAAGTGTCAGAATTGCAAGTTTATATCACAGGCAGTTGTGGCCCAAACAATGGTTAGTGAGTTTTCAAAACAGTATCTAAACCTAGTTACCATACTTGGCCTCCCTTCACATCACTTTCACAATTCTGAGCAAAAAAAAAGTCAGAATTGCAAGAGAAAACTCACAATTGACGTTATTTCTTAGAATTTTGAGAGTATCTCGCAATTTCATGAGAAATAACATTTTGTATTAAGGAAACTAAACCTAAACTTTTGGACTATATACACATATGTCATAGTATTATCTGCTATTAAAAAATAAATGATTTATTTAATTACGATCATTAGCACTGAAAGAAAATGTGATTGTCATGAAAATAATGGCATATTGCAATGTCTCAATAGGCTTCCTTGGATCATAACTTGGATTTACCCATTAAAGCTAGCCTACAATGAGACTTCGCTTAAACAGTAACTTTCCACTTTCCACTTTAATAACATGCTCAATGTTTAGCTGAACATTGCAATATGTTCCTAACTTTTTCATAGGGAATCTGTTGGAGAAAAGTGCCCTTACCTTGATGGAGTAATTGAATTGTTTCGCGGATCTCAAAAACCGTCTGAAGCCGTCAGTCTCCTTCGTGGCGACAGTGAGCACTAAAAGATCTCCTGAGACAGAGAAAACACAATTCAGAGTCGATACCTCCGTCAAACATCTCCACATCTGCTCAGTTCTCCTGTCTACGAGCGGTACAGCACATCCTAATGGGTTTCCCACATTTTCTCCCGAAAGAAGGAACTCCGTGCACAGCTGGAATTCAGTGTTTAAACCAGCCGCAAGAAAGCAGTTCTGCCGCAAAAGTGACATTTATTTATACAAATACGTTTTTTTTAATCATATGTTGGCTAATGTGTGATTTTTTTCTTTTCGTTTGCAGTGCAATTTACAAGCAAATTCATGTTAGACAATAAATCTGTTCCGAGAAAACTACACGTAGGTAGCTACAATGTAATAAATGTTTTCTGCACTCATTGCACTCATGTTGCGCACAAGTACAGTTTGAGACAAGAAGTAAACTGTTTGCACTGTTTTAGTTTAATGTAATTTTGTAGTAATTTATCCTCATAAACTCACTGATATCTGCACGAAGGGTCCACGTCAGCGGCGTGTGTCCGTAACGCCTGGCTAACTTTCCCTAGCAAGTCAGGTTTGCAACGATCCCTTACAATGAATCATGGTGAAATTGTAGTAGCGAGTTACATTATCATGTACAGAAGCGGTGTGGTTTATCTATAAGCTGAAATCATATCATAGCCTTACCCTCGGGGATAACGCCCTGCTGACTGCAGTGAAGCGGAGAAAAGGACGCAAACAAACACACGAGAAAGAGCAGAACTTCTCTCATGTTCAGGTCCGTTATTCTTTAAACCTCTCCTGTAGTAACGGCGACTGAGGGAATAAGGCCTTTCCTCGAGATAAAGTTAGTTATATTCCTGCACAAACACGCACAGCCTGCCTACTTCTGACTTTCTCCACCCCTCGATCCCTGACCACACGAGCAGCAGAAGAAGAAAAAGGTCAACAATCCATACGAGCTTGCCTAAAAAATGTGACAACTTGCCCTGACCTGATAGGGACTTGGTATTGAAATTTCTCTTCATTATACTCGAATCACTAAAATGTACAGTAATTTAAAATATTGAAAGAGATGAAATACATTAAAAAATAAAATAAAAACATCAATAAATCCATAAACATTTAGTGGTTCAGGAAATATATTATTGTAAGAATTCTATTATTAAAATTGAGAAATTATTTAAACGTTATACTGAACTCCTTTCTCTATAGTATACTTGATATGAATTTGACACAAAAATACACAGTTATTCAAAATATTAAAGTAGATGTAGCCAGAGAGATAAAATGCATTACAAAAAAACAAAAAAAAAACAAACAAAAAAAAACAGCAATAAATTACCTTTGGTTCAGATCTAATTATAAGAATGTATTATTAAAATTCAGAAAATCACTCTATATATTATTTCTATTTACCTGAATTCACCCTGCTTCTGCAACTATATAATATATATATATATATATATATATATATATATATATATATATATATATATATATATATAGTTGCAGATTTTTTGGATTTTAGATACCTTTATAGGGCTGTATACAATTTTTTTTCTCAGTCACCTCAATGGCAAAAAGTGTCCCAATCAACCTGAATTCAACACAAGAATGCCCCACCTATATATAAATATATATATATATATATATATATATATATATATATATATATATATATATATATATATATAGGTGGGGCGTTCTTGTGTTGAATGCAAAAAGTGTCCCAATCAACCTGAATTTAACACAAGAACGCCCCACCTATATATATATATATATATATATATATATATATATATATATATATATATATATATATATATATATATATATATATATATATATATATATATATATATATATATATATATATATATATGTATGATAAATATATAGGTGGGGCGTTCTTATGTTGAATTCAGGTTGATTGGGACACTTTTTGCCATTGAGGTGACTGAGAAAAAAATTGTATACAGCCCTATAAAGGTATCTAAATCTTGCAGCATTTTTAAAAAATATGCTTGTATATACAAATTCTTTATATTGCAAAATGTCATCTTTTAAGTATCACATCTATTAACTCAAACACAGGAAAGGCAGCAGTCATCACTGAGTGCCGTAAAGCCGTTTAGAAGTTTCCAGGTCAGTCATCATGTACTGGTCCAGGATCAGTTTCGTCTTCCACTGGTACTTTGCAATGACGTAACGCAGGCTTCCAACAGCTGATTGTAGAACAGCGATTTGAAGCGCTCTGAACTACGACAGAACATGGACTGCGACATTTCCGGTATTTTTACGGCAGCCAGGTTTCCTTCCACAAACAGAGAGATGTCAACTGGCAAATAAATGACATGTACACTTTACAACATGATACAGCAAACAAACAACGGGGAGATACACTCTAGCAGACACACATAAGTACGTGAGGCAAACATTGCTTTGACGCGATAAAGTAAATCTTGAAGAACGCGAACTGGGTGAGCAGAAATGTGTTGACTGGTCAGCTGACTAGCCTGATAACACCAACTGGAATTAATGCAAACTCTCTGTTGACAGAAGTGGCTCGTTTGACAAATGTCTGGAGTTGGTTTTGCATGTATTTTAGCGGAAAATAACTGCAAGACCAAGTTCTTGAAAAATATGTTTGCTTTTTGAACGAGAAACTTAGGATTTCTGTGTTGTTGTTTTTTTCAAGCGTTTTGCTCTTCAAGTTATGTTTGATAACTACTAAGTATGCCTGCCAGAGCTGTTTGCCACTCCCAGCTTTTATTGTTGTCAGGAAGTCACCGATGCCCTATATAGCATATATATCACCCGGCCTCAACTGAAGACAACAGCAGTAGTTTATGTTTAAACCGTCAAAGAGCATTTGGAGCAAAAGGCAGATCATGTGGCTTCAGCAAAGGTTAAAGGGGCTGCCTGGTTTGCTATCTGAGCAGCTGGGCCCGCTGTGTTTTGGTTGGATTACTGCTCTTCCTCATCTTCTACTGGTATTTGAGCTCAGATGGGCTCCTGAAGTTTCTAAACATGTCTAGGGAGCCTGGGGGAGCTGCGGGGTGTGTTTGCAGACTGATCTTCACAGGTTGGTTTCGCTTGTTGACAGAGGGGAGGGAGTGGTTCTTAACCCCCAAACCAAAGAATCAGTTCCAGTTGTGGTCGGTAATGGACATTTTCTGGTGGATGTGGACTCTAACAAACTCTGGGTAGCTTCATCTTCACAGCCTGGGTCTGCACCGGTTCACCAAACAGACTACAGCCCGATAGTGCGGTTGCAGGTGCCAGGAACGCTCTCTGAAGCTCGGGGACTGATGGTGTGGTACAGAAAAGGCTCTGTGCTGTCCTCTCGGTGCTTCCTGACAGCTAATTCTCAGTCTTCTCATGACTGTATAGTCATACGTGAGGAATTTGTTGCGCATCGCAGCCGACCCAATGTTTATATTCAGAGAATTCACGTGTCAAACCCTACAGACCATGTGGTTTCGATTGATGTGGTCATGGAGTCTCTTTCATTTAGGAGCATTATCGAGAAGATGGAGGACAAAGAATTCATACTGTCCTCGGGTAGGGTGCTCGCAGAAAAGAAGGACACTGTGTTAGTGGTGGTGGCCACAAAGAGACTGGGCACCAAGATCCAGGTTCCTCCAAAATCTGAATACTCAGAAAACCTGGTGAGTGTGATTCACACGTCAGAGCCCACCGAGAGTGGGAAATTGGACGAGACTCTCAGCAAGCTCAGAGAAGGAGTCAAAAGAGAGATGGTGGATGTCCTCCAAGCTAATGTGGAAGAATTAATGCAGGATCACCAGCAAGCATGGGTGGATCTCTTCATATCTGGCAAGTTGACCGAGTACAGTCTACTGACATAATTATTATTTATTGTAAATAATATCAGTATATACATTTCAGGTTCGCTCCAAAAAATTATCTTGTAGAATTCTGAATTAATGAATCCTTACAAAATCATTTCATGATAAATCAATATATTTACTTATTTATTTTTTTCCAAAGTGTTTAACATGCTATGAAAAATCGTACTCAAATTCAAAACCTTATAATTAAAAAAGTAAACAAGTTCATTTTGAAAACTGGAAACCATATAGCCAAATATTAGCATTAAGTGCCGTGTAAATTGGCCTTATCTACCAGCATCTGCTGTTTAGATTTTATTTTGAAGAATGAGATGAAGGAAAAGCTGATGAGGTCTGAGACGCATGTGAGCTGTTGAGCTTAAAGTTACCATGAAATCAAAATTGACAATTTGTATTTTTATGGAACATTTAGTGCACATCATTTTATATATAACAATAACATCTCTCCCTCAGCAACCTGTCACTCACACAAGATCACAGCAATTGGCAAACAACAATGATCCAATCAATTCCAGATGAACCAAATCAAGTCCCGTCTATTTTTTCTTGTTTGAGAAGCCATTTTTCTTAAAAGGAATAGTTCATTTAAAATGAAAATTCTCTCATCATTTACTCACCCTCAAGGTGTTTCAAACCTGTATCAATTTCTTTCTTCTGCCGAACACAAAAGAAGGAATTTGGAAGAATAATGTACCCCTTTGACTTCTATAGTATTTGTTTTACCTACTATGGAAGTCAATAGGTTAATCAACTCTGGGTACTTTCTCTCTCGCAGTCAAACAAGACTTTAGTGTAAACAAACATGGTGGAGGATGGACAAGAAGAAATGGTGATTATAGTGTTTGGACTGATTTTTACAGAAAATTTGCCAAAAAACAAACAAACAAAAAAAAAAACGGTTTGGGTGAATTTCCGTTATGCTGCTGTCTTCCGTCAGCTTGCTTTCTGGTTTGGTATCGTGTATTTGTTCCATGTGACGATCTACAGAGTGTGTGCGCATTTGAGAGACAGCAAAAATTATTAAAGATAAATTGGGGAAAATGCTGTTCAGTTAATAACCATTTGAAGTAAATTTTTTAAAGGGTTAGTTCATCCAAAAATGAAAATTATGTCATTCATGACACTCCCTCATGTCGTTCTAAGCCCGTAAGACCTCTATTCATTTTCAGAACACAGTTCATATTATTTTAGTTCAAGATATTTTAGATTTAGTCCATTGAAAATGTATGTATGGTAGGGGTGTAACGGTTCACAAAATTCATGGTTCGGTTCAGATCGATACACTTGTGTCACGGTTCGGTATGGTTCGGTACGTTTCAAATACAGCAAAAGAAAGAAATGGCAGAGAAATTTCCTTGATTTTAATTTTATTTTTATTAAAACTAACATCATAAAATATGATGTTTTAACTAAGATCGGCTCGCGCTGCATTGGTCCAAACTGATAAACGTCCGTCATACACAGAACCACACAATAACGAGTAGCTCAGTTTCGTTGCGCTAACATTACATTTGCCATTTGATGTTGGGCAATGTTGTGGTTACGCCAACATCTCTTACATTATGAACGCGCTTGACGCGCCTACATTTGAATAACGAAATGTTGGTCGGCAGGAAAATGAACCGAACGAACTAAAAACTCAACCGAAAGCCTCTGTACCGAACGGTTCAATACGAATATGTGTATCAGGGCTTGACATTAACTTTTTGAGGCACTTGTCCTTCGGACAAGTAAATTTATGTTTCACTTGTCCCTGCACAAAGGTCACTTGTCCGGGTAAAGATGTATAATTTTATCTAGGGCTGCACGATTTGGGGAAAATGTCATATTGCGATTATTGAGGTCAATATTGCAGTTGTGATATGCAATTGCGATATAATAAACAAATGGCTTCATGAGTCAACTTGTTTGGTTCTAAACCAAATGCACACACAGATTAGTGATAATTCTGAAATTAGCAATAACAACTAAATGATTCATTATACCTATAATGATCAATAAGCCATTATAGTTCTGTATATAAAGGACATTTACAGAAATTTAATTAAGTTATCAAACAGTCTGCGCTGCATAAATTATAAATTATATATAGACTACTCCTTATTAAAGCTACACAAGTTCTTTAGTCAAGAGCAGTGAGTAATTTTCTCTGTTCCTTTTGTTCTTTCATTAACTTAACTGACAGAACGCTTTATAGCTGGCCCTTTAAGAGCAGGAGCTGTGGACAGAGCCTCATTCTACACGCGGATCTCACACGCGCCTCATTCTCTCATGAGTCACAACTCTTTATGTCCATCATAAGAATGCTCTTATGTTATGAAGATACTCGACAAATTACATTTTGGCTTAATTGTGTGTGTTATTGATGTTCGTTCAAGCGTGAAAGAGAACTTCTGGCGTGCGGTCTGTGCATGCGCATTATACTGGCGCGCGTCTTTCTGTGAGTCACATTCAGGACATTCACAGGCAGCGCGAAAAATGTGTCCGTTTCAAATCGGTAAAATTAAATTTGTAAAATAGAGGTAACGTGTGGGACATAATGTGAAGTAACATGGCATTTTATTTTGTTTTGAAATTTAACTTGTCCGGTTCGGACAACTAATTTTCTCTTCTACTTGTCCTATAAAAAAATCCACTTGTCCCGTACAAGCGGACAAGCCTTAATATCGAGCCCTGTGTATCGTTACACCCCTAATGGTATACTGTCCTAACTAACCCACTGATGTCACATGGATGACTTTGATGATGTCTTTATTTCCTTTCTGGACAAGGATAGTATACTGTACATACTTTTTCAATGGTGGGACAGAAAACTCTCTTACTAAATCTAAATGTCTTAAACTGTGTTCCGAAGATGAACGGAGGTCTTACTGAGCTTGGAAAGACATGAAGGGTGAGTCATTAATGACATCATTTTCATTTTTGGTTGAACTGAACCCTTAACAAAGCAAAAATATTTAGTTTATTTAGTTTTTGTGAAGGGATAGTCAGTGAGGATTTAATCTGAAATGTGTGTAAATGTTTCAATGGTGCCTTTAAGTCAACGTATAAGGCCAGTGACAGTGTTAAAGCAAAGAGAAATGCTTTCATAGTTGTTGTTTTTTTTTTACTGTTTTGTCGTTAAAAAAAAAAAAACCCAGAGAAAGCAGTTTCTTGATTTAATGTTTTGTTTTGTTCATTCAGTTACACATATACAAGTTGCTTGGGACAATGCAAATATAAGGCCCAAAAAGCAAACCTGCTGTCCAAATGCTGTAACCCATTTCACATGTGAAGAAGACCTGAGCATAGAAATGATAAAGGCAGAGCAGCAAAAATTGTACCGTTAATTAAAAATATATATATAAAAAAATATATGCCTAAATATAAAAAAATACTGGTGGACTTTGGGGAACAGTTTATGACGACCCATTTAGGGTTTCTATTTATGTTCACTTGCTTTAAGAAGGTAAAATTAAATCTTTCATAGTCTTTTTCTTCTTTACAGGTGTGGAAATCAGAAAGATCACAGATGCCCATACTCCATCTAGTCGGACAGTCAACAACACCCTATACTACATTCTGTCCACCTCCACAGCACCCCTGCTAGATCAGAGTCTCACAGCAGAAGAGCATGAACGAGTGGAGTCCAGTCTGAATTACGCTGACCACTGCTTCAGCGGCCACGCCACCATGCATGCTGAGAACCTGTGGCCAGAGCGTCTGACCAACGTAGCTCAGATCCTGCAGCTTGTGAATCTCTGGAATTTGACTTTTCAGAAAGAGGATGCAAGGTACTTGTTGCAGCAGGCACTCATGGTATGATGCAAGGCATGGTCCTCAGTTTTGGAGGTCTGCAGTTCACCGAAAACCACCTTCAGTTCCAGGCAGACCCTGATGTCCTTCACAACAGCTACTCTTTGAGGGGTATCCATTATAGTAAAGACCTCATCAACCTGGCCGTATTGCAGGACGTCGAAGGCAAACCCTTCCTGCATGTGTCCGTCAAGCCTCAGGAGAAACCTGTGAAGCTGTACGCCTGCGAGGCCGGCTGCATGAACGAGCCTGTGGAGCTGACCTCAGAGCTGCGAGGTCACACGTTTCCTGTGATGGTCACCCAACCCATCACGCCTCTACTGTACATCTCCACCGATCTCACTCACCTGCAAGACCTGAGGCACACGATGCACGTCAAGGCCATCTTGGCTCACGAGGACCACATGGCCAAACAGTACCCTGGCCTGCCCTTCCTCTTCTGGTTCAGTGTGGCATCTTCTCATCACGCTTTTCCACCTCTTCCTCTTCAAACTCATCTACAATGAGTACTGTGGGCCTGGAGCCAAGCCACTCTTCAGGAGTAAGGTATAGACTGTGACATGAAGACAAGCCATTTTGGGGGTTGTAACTGTGGTGTATGTGAATCTCTTCTCCCCTTTTCCTCTTGCTCTCATTTTGTGCAACACTCAAATTCTGCCTTGCAAGATATTTTTACCTCTGAAAACTAAGTGACAATAATTGGTTTGGGTAACCCATCAAACTTTCAATCTGCTGTAATTGGAGGGTCGGGTGTGCTGGAAATAGTTGCCTGCAATCCTTAGCTTGGGTGTCTCTCTCTCTATGAACCTTTTGATGAGTGAAAGCACCAGTGCTCTAAAGACACTATTTGATGAGCTTTGTTTTTCCCTCATTTGAGTCTGACGCAATTGGAACTGATTTGTGTCAAAGAAAGAAAGAAAAAATGAAGATTTTTTTTTTTTTTAATCTGTGGAATGCTATTCCGCTTTGCAGAATAACCATTTGAAGAACAATTTTTGAATGTAATTTATCTCTTGATTTTCAGCAGACTTTCCCATCTTTTATATGTAGTTTTTCAGCTAAAAAGAAAATCTGGTTAGAGTATTTAATTTAATTTTATTTTATTGGATAGCAGGTGAGGTTTTGAATTTTATTTAATCTTAAATTTGTGAGTAAACTTTTCACTGGTGCCTTCAAGTCTTTCTTCTTCCAAGCTGGTTTAAGGGGTTTTGTTTCTTTAAAATCATTTTTTTATTATTATTATTATTTGCCATCTGTGGTTGTTCTTACACATGGGTCTTATGTTTATCTAGTTGTTGGTATGATCATGTTGGTATGAGAAGCTGTTGCTATTTTAAAAAACTTAACCAAATGCATAAATTTTTTTCATTGATCGCATCCATCCATCATCCCAGAAAATTGTCAATACTGATGGCCATTTGGGTGAAATACTGTAGTTGGTCGCTGTTAAACTGCCAACATATATTTGGCTAAATGTCAAAAACCCATCAATAACACCAGGTAATTTCACCCCAAAGTAAAAAAATATTAAAAATAATAGGAAGAAACTTTTATGAAAATCAATTCGAATGCATTAAGCCTGTCCATTTTTTTTCTTTTAAGCCATGAACCAAGGACAATCCCATGAAGCATTGTGAATTACATAATCAAATGAAAAACTGGAGAAATAGAAAAAAAAATATTATGTTTATATATATATATATATATATATATATATATAT
>JAQIUQ010007130.1:255000-441924 GCA_030378365.1 Hybognathus amarus | reverse complement strand
ATTTATTTTGAATATTCACTTTTTATGAGCCCAATATTGTATGCAATATTTTTGAAAAGCTGCAGCAAAATAAAATGGCTTGGGGAGACATTGGAGGTGGTGAACAAGTTTACAATATTTTTAGCATTATTAATCTCTATAAATGAGGATAATTATTAAATGTACTCAGTTTCAGTTTCTCCCAATTAACACCTTGTCCGTGCTTAAGTACTTCTCTTTACTGCGAGATCTTTACTGCGTTTACTTCTACATGGGTTGTACAGGTTTAAACATGTGTGCAGTCTAATGCGTATAGCAATGCTAATGTTCGAGATATATCATAAAGTCTATGATCACACTTTTTTTGCCCTCGCTGAATATGAGTATTCTTGTGCCACATGGTATTGTGTGAATAATCCATTTGATATAGTTTCCAAGCAGCCTTAGAGATCCATTTCATAAACGACAAGCAATCAAACATTCAAGCAGAAAAACAAGTGCCTGATGGAGAGCGGTAACAACAATTGTCCATCATGTGTTGCCAAAGTGACTGACAGATGTTTAAATATGTCTCTGCAGATGTGCGTCTGATTAATTTTCTATGTCGTGGACATAATTATGAGGATGTCAGCATCACTTAGCCATGGGCCTGATGGGTAATTTCACTCTTTAACATGTTTAAAAGCGGACGTTACATTTGCACGCTTAATCGAGCCAAAATGAAGTGAAGGGGCAGGGCATCGTTCCAGCCGCCGATCTCAAGAGGAGCGTCTCGTTTTTAATGTGTTTTCACATGCAGGCTTCCAACGGCTGAGTTTGTGTGGGATTTTTTAACTGATATTCCTTTGTGGGAAAGCATTTAATAAAACTGGCTAATTAAGTATGCAAATGAGCTCAATATAAGGGAGAATGTGTAGCCCTAATGTGTTGAAAGCCTTTGGAAAACTAGTTAAAAGCCCTCCACCATTAAGAGAGGAAAATATTAGTCATCTCAGAGGATTTAAATGTTATAAACAGAATGAATGAACACATTTATTAGAATAACAAAACATAACCAACCACAGTGACAATCCTTAATGTACATTTGGTAAGTAACAATGCATATTTAAACGTCAGCATGGGTGAAATATTAAAAGCGTGTTTAAAAATCATGTTTAAAATTTTAAAAGCTCTTGATGTTTAGATGCATCCTCACATGTTTCTCTGTGAAATGCAATAATACTTCCTCTTTCAAATGGTGTTATGGTGACTTATCATGAAGCACATTTCTTCCTACTTTTGTATTTATTGTTTTTTTACTGTCCAAATGCCTGTGTAAACGATACAGTCATGCTTACCATTCAGAGAAAACACAATCATACATAAGATGAAGGAGGACTGCATTTAAAGGGATAGTTTGCGCAAAAATTAAAATTGCTCTCATACCATTCCAAGTCAATATGATAAATATTCTTGAAGAAAAAGTATAAAAGTGGTTCATACAACTTGTACACTATGTTCCAAGTCTATCTAATAATAATCCTGAAATTACCACTTAGTCTGTAATTGCATCCACAATTTAAAAAGAATTAGGTTTTTCATCCACATATTCTTTATGCAAATTTGTGTTGTTCTACAAAACACCAACATGCAAAATTTCCAAATCACAGATCCAGATCACACTGGTTTGAGGTGAAACAATATCTACTTTTTTTTTTCCCTGAAAATGTGTGTATATTTATGGAAACAAATATACCGAATACATTTTCTTGCATCAAAAAGTCACGAGACTGTCTAATTTACTAATAATTGTGAATAGTTATTTGAAAATATCACCATATCAGTCCAACAGATGTTTGTTGACCTTGTTAGATTTTGACTATGGGGTGAGAATTGTTGCATTATTCCAAAATCAATAGATTACGATCCACAAATAAATGTAAAGAGATTAGCGAAAATAGATTAAACACAGTCATATCTCCAAGAAACATCATAGGCAAAATGTGTTAACATTACAAACATGGTAGTTTTACATTATATGAAACTGCCACTGCAGTCGAGAAGATGGGCTATTTGCTTCTGTTCTCGCCGCTTGATTCCGGTGTAGAGGGTGTTATGCTCTGGGATGATGATTATAATTTGTTTGTAATCCTGAGTTTATGCTGATGGAAATATAAAAAAACAACTCCAACTCCAAAAACCTTTTGGAAACAAGGTGTTTTAACCACACAAACAGCTCAACTTGAATGAAGCCCCCATAGTTTACAGCTTAATTTCAAGGGTAAAATATCTACAAAATGAGTCCAAAATGAGTGTAAAGCCTAACGTAATTGGCTGTAGCGAGAACCGTACTCACGATTGGTCAGCTCAATGTAGCCGCTGTCTGATTGGCTTGAGAAAACGGTGGGTGGAGTCCACATATTTGTGGATTTGTCTACATCTCAATGCTAGAAGTGTTTCAAAATCCATGAATGCGTGAGGGGATTTACAAAGGCACAGAAGCGCTCATACCTATATGTAGGTATATGTCTGCGAGTGCTTAATTACTAGACTAAGTCTCAGCCTAACTGACTTCTTGTACAAATAATGGGCTACAATAAGGGTGTAATTGACCAATGTGGTACAAACACATTACAGCCAGTGTGGATGTGAGAGCATCTAAGCATACCTGAAAGTAAACACTACAGCACGTAATACAAGAGTTGAAAGTGAGATTGAGTCAGTGATGCAACAAGATGGAACAGTTTTAGAATTTGGAATAAGCAAGGAAGAAAGTTGGCTAAATTGAGACCAAAAAGTCTGCATGATAAAAGTTTCAGAAGTTTAGGTTGTATGGATCCCTTCAGGACTTGATTCCTAAAGTTATGTGTTTGATTAGCTAGGCAGGAATTTCCTGATTTGACGTGACTCTATAGGCACCAGGGGTCATGAGTTTTCTATTTAAAGCACAGGACTCTACATAAACTACATTTCAAAGTGCGGGAACAAGTATCCACAAGCAGATGTAAATCTAATTCAAACCACTCCTGAGCGTTCACTCATGAGCTAACAAGAAAAGATGGAAAATAAAGAGAAGGGGAGGATATAAATGGAAAAGGAAGAGATTTTTTTCTAAAAAAAGTTTTTCTTGCAGCAAAACTGCAAAGGACGGTTGGAGAGAAAAGATGAGGTAAGACGGAAAAGGAGGAAAGGGTTAAATCAGATGAATGTCAATGGAATTACCAAATCTATTTCATCAGACATGGGATATTTGACTCTTTAAACTGCTTTAAATGTTTCTTTTTAAACTACCATGCATACAATAAAAGTTCCTTGACAGCCCTGCAGACCAAATGGACTTGTGGCCTGTGTGTGTTAACCAATCAGATGACTTTGAAGTGCAACCTCAGCCAATGCTGAGTCTGGGGTGGGACAATATGTTTTAAAGGAAGATTTGGGAAATTATTTTTGCTATTTTGTTTGCTGCCACTAAGCTGGCACAGAAATAACTTTCAGAACTGACAATTGGCCACAACAAGGATTCACTCACGCTAAAATTCTCGCTGACCACATTATCTCTGTTTTACGAATTAAGGATGGATGAAAATACTAATTTCTGATCAATACTCTACAGAATCCATAAAGGGGGCATGATGGGAGAAAAACATTTATTTCAATAACTTTTGCGATAGCTCGTTCTGCTTCCCAAAAGAACTGAAGTTCCTTGGGGAATGCAAAGGTTTTTCAATCAAATGCAAAGTTCCTCTATGGAATGTATAAAAAAAAACGGCGAGACACCGTTGGGCAACGTCTGGCTGTTTATTAATTTATTTACGTCATCTTACCTGACCACAAATATTTTCATAATAGCATGAGCCGACTGGAAAGAAGAAAGTGATCAGCGTGATTGATATTCAAAGGGTTACCAAGTGCTGCTTTGCTTATAATTTGCATATCTGCAGTCCTAGTTTCAGTTTCCTTTTTAAATGACAAAAACACACTGTAAAAATGAATATGCTTTATCTAATCCAAAAATTTGTGACAACAGATTACAAGCAATATTATTAATTAAATTTAATAATTTGATTAAATAATTAATCAAGTTAATTCCCTAAAAGTTAACCATTTAAAATAAGTAAAACTTACAACAACCCAAAAAAAAAAAAAAAAAAAACGAAAAAAAACAAAAAAAAACTGAAGTGACCATTATGATGATCGGTGTTTATTTTAGGTTTGTTTTAAAATTACGGTTTTCTCCTTCAGTGATTCGGCTTGTTAACATCGGGTGTCTTCAAAGTTGGCAATACAAAATGAAGAGTTCTTAATCTTAGACGTCTGTCTGTTAATGAGCTATTTTTGTAAAATGTTTTGGTGTAAACTTTACTCATTTTAAATGGTTAACTTTTAAGGAATAATTTGATTAATTATTACTCAATTCTAATTTGTTAAATTTAATTAATAATATTGCTTGTAATCTGTTGCCACAATTCTATTGATTAGATAAAGCATATTAATTTTTACAGTGTAGACTATATGCCATATGCTAGTTGACAGCCACCTTTAATCCTTTTGGTGTTTAAGCTAGCATTCTGGCCGTGACGTAGCCGCGACGTAGCCAGCGACAGTAAGATTTCGTCAACGCTAGTTCTTTGAAGTTGGCTTGGTGTGTCCCAGCCTTTAGGGCGCCATACTCCTCAAACATCGAAAGACGGACCAAGCCGAGACATAGCCGGCGAAAGTCAGCTTTCATCAACGCTGAGTTCTTTGACGTTGCCTGGATGTGTCCCTTTATTTTTATTTTACTGACACTATCCTTTAGCTTACATCACAGTTGTTGCTAGAGGTAACTGTCCCTCCAATAATAACACCCCACACTCACCCACCCAAAAGTTCAGGATCAGTTATGAACATTTATTTTTTTCATTAATTTTATAAAAAAAAAAAATGTTAAGCTTTAAGCTATTTCAATTTTAAATGCGTATATCTGATAAATGTTTCCTTTGCTTAATTGAGGAGTACTCTCGCATTAAGCAAAACAGGCCTTAGTGCAATAAGGTCTATGAACCACACTGTGATTTTTGCAGTGAGAATGTGCTACACAGGACTGTGCTTAAACAGATTACTTTACAGGCGTACTTCCTGGGAAAACCCGGATATTTGGACAAGATGTGATTAACATGTGGAAGAGAGAGCTTTGGGAGCTAAAACTGTGCTATTTTACACTGATCTCTGCAAATGGTTTATAGAGGAAGTGCACTTCAGTAAATGAAAACAATCGTTGCCTAATGCTTCTCATCAGTTTGGTCTTGGTTGGTGGCCACTCAGCTTAAGGAGGTGCTAAACACACTTGTTTCCTACTTTCTTCTTATTTAAGGATATTGTACTGCTTTACAACTTGCAAAATTACAGCAATGGCTTTCATGTGTTGAAAAAAAACTAAAAAGATGGAGAGAGTTCATTGTTAGACAGCTTCTGTTCCACTTTAACTTTGTGAAGGTTCTACATTCTCCCATTTAATTTTTTTTTAACCACTTCAAAGATCACAGAGTCCTGAAGCCAGTCCAAGACTTATTAAATAAACAACCCAAAATATAGGGAACTGAGAAATCTTACATTAATAAATCGCTTTATTAAATTATGAGAGCATGTGAGCTGTAATATATGCTTAAAAGTCAACTCTGCTTCATGAATCTTTTTCCTCATTATCCTGAGAAAACACCCCCATCATTCTCATACGAGGGAGAGGAGGATGTCAAACAGACCGACAGACTGCGCCAAGAGATAACTCCACTTTTCTTGAGTGTCTCTGGCTTTCTCAGAAAAACTGTGGTGCCTGCTCGCAGCCCTTGAGAGCTGATTTCACACACCCACCCACTATACTTTATCCCATGACTCTCCAGCACTGGACGACAGCCCGATTCTTCATTGGTGAACTCAGAAAAGAAGAGTGAGACTGGTTTTCCACATGTGAGAGTATTGTGCATAGACAGTATTATCTAAACTACATTTACATTTTTATATTTTATTCATTTAGCTGACGCTTTTATCCAAAGCAACTTACAATTGCTATATATATGTCAGAGGTCGCACACCTCTGGAGCAACTAGGGGTAAAACGTATTGCTCAGGGACACATTGGTGTCTCACAGTGGATTCGAACCAAGATGATGAGTGAGATGATGGTACTGTAGCTCAGTTCACAACGACAAAACACACAGATCCCTTTGGTCTTGTCAATGGGACCATTCGGTAACTTTTAAATTACGAAACACGCTTCCTGTCTTCGGTAACGGTAACCGTGACCATTCGGTAACGAAGGAAACTAACCTTTCCATTCAGAATTGTATTGGCATCCATTTCAGCGTCTCGCGCTCGTCATCCACTCAAAACATAACGCTGAACCATTTGGCCGTCTTGCAAGCCCAAACAAATGTGTGTGACGTGCTGTTGTTTTGCTTCCGGGCTAGCTAGGAATGGGTTTTATAGTGCAGTGCGTGATATAAAGCATCCTGTTGCAAAAGCATATGGAAAAAAATGACAAAGTGTGCTAGGCCAAAAAGGCCTAATCGCGTGAAAAAAAAATTGACGTCGTTAATACCGCATTTAACTGACAGCCCTAGTTGATATATATATATATATATATATATATATATATATATACATACATATATATATATAATATATACATATATATATATATATATATATATATATATATATATATATATATGTATATGTATATATATATATATATATATATATATATATATATATATATATATATATATATATATATATATATATATATATATATATATAAACATATACACACACATATATAAGCTGTTATATTCCACAAAGTTGCATAGTCCAAAGTGCACAATAAATAAAGGTACTGTCTCCCAAAAGAAAGAATCGACTAAACAAGTCTGTGACCCACAGTAAAATTTATTTTAAGATTATTTGAGTACACTTCACTTATACTACCTGAAAAAATATTGTTTAGTTCAGTGTGTTACTTATAATTACTTTGTAAAAACTGTTTAAAAATAAATCATATGGCAAATATTATATAACTAATTGTTCTTGTAAAGCGAAGGCTTACTGGAAATATTCGGAAAGGCCAATATTCTTTCCAGATGTTAATACATGAGCAAAATGTGTAATTTTGTTTCAGATCAAAACAGCTGAACTCATCAATAGGCCTCCGCCTTGCATAAAAGTGTCCGTGAAGACATTTAAAGCCAATTAAACCCGTGTTAATGGTTCACTCATCGCAAATGAAGGTGATATTACATTGAAAATTCATAACTTTTGAGGATGTCAACAAAAGATGCTATATATGTTAATTAGCGGGTGCATGACCATCTAATTAGAGGGATGCTAATGAAGCTCCAGAGTTCTTTGTGACATCTTTGATGGAGAGCCAGAGTGTCCAACCCCCAGAGGAGAAAGAGCAGCTTCTGCCATCACCTCTAATCACAGGCGGCAGAAATCAATTTGGTTAATTGGCTAATATGTAAATGTTGGGAGAGTCCGGGTCCCATATATCCAAGCCGTTGCCGTGCTAACATTCAGTTGCCCATGCAATGACATGACGTTCTGCTGTAGTTCACCCACTCCGCCTTCATTGATATGCAGAGGTTTGTATGTCCCAATTACGCTTATCCTTAATTAGAATATGCGCTCGAAGCAAGTCGTTAATTTACGGATTGGACGCACTGACATTGCATATCGATGTTGGCGGACTGTAATACAGTTATGATCGCAATAGGATCTTTATGAGGTACGAGACTGTGATTAACTTGATATTTTTCACGGATGTCAAGAGTTTGGGTTTTGGACATTATGCAAGACAATCAAAGCAATACAATGTCTATTGAGATATATCGCCCTCAGTCGGTGCACATCCTGGGTATCCCACCACACACAAAAACATCAATCAAAAGATTTGTTTCTCTTTTTCCCCTTCAACTAGGTTAATTGAATTTGTATGCAAATGAGGAGTGTACATATTTAACATGTTCCTTGTGTAACTCATTAACATACTGAGAGATTGGAATGCTCCAGGCAAGCATTACCTAAAAGAGTACATCAAGAAAGGGCAATTTTAATAAATTACTAATTCAGCTCACCATTCCAATTATACAAATGGCACTGTGTTGTTAAATTCGCAATGCACGTTATTATGAGAAAATACAGACACACACAGACTCTGCTAATAGCTTAATTTTCCATTTTGAAATTGTGACAGTCATCGGAGGAACTCCAGCAAAAACATTAATAATGGATTCAGCAGCTATCATTGGCAATGTACAGCTGCTTCATAATAATGGGGAAGAAAAAAATCTAAAAAAAAGACTCAATCACTCATTAGTGAACACACTGGTGTGGTTTTTGTTGTTTTGTTTTTGTGTTGTTGTTTTTTTGTTACAGGAATAAATCCAAATGAGTGTAATTAACTCTTCTGGTGAATCGAGTAAATCATTTCTCACAAGACTCCAAGAGTCTTCTGTACATACCGACATTGTCAAGGGAAGCTACTTTTAAACTTAAAAAGCTACAAGCTTCTTAATTTATACAGTCAAAAATACAGGAAAAACAACATTTTTTTAATAAGCTACTTTTAAACTTGGAAAGCTAAAAGCTTCTTATAATTTAAACTAGTTAATACGGTCTCCAATTCCTACTGATAAGTAACGTAACTTAGGGGTGTTTACACAACACCATTTTCATCAAATACGACAAACTTTTTATGCGCTTTAGCCATTCAATTACACGACAGCGGAGGCCCGAAAACGCAAACTTTTGAAAACGGGTAGCAAAGTACACGTTATTGAAAACAATAACATTATCGTCTCCATGGAAAATATATATTTTAAATGTTACGTCATACACATGTATTATGTGGCAAGTCTGTAGGCGTGTAGTGTTTCTATACAAAGTCACATCGCCAACTTTTGGTCTGGCATGCATAATACAGCGGTTTTAATCGTTTTCGCGATCCGTGTGAACAGGCATCACTTTGAAAACTTTGTCATCTGTGCACTTTTTGGTTTTTAGTACATTGTTGTCATATAACCATACCCTAACAATTTTTATTACATTTTATTTTATTCCTAAATTATTATTTTTGTATTAAAGTTTATTGCCAAAACAGCTTTGCATGTGATTTCTCAGCAGACAGTTTTAACATTCAAGATACAAACAATACAAGGAATAAAGTGGTTAAGTAAAGCTAAAGTAAAACAAACTAAACAAAGTTGCATATCTACTCCAATAAAAGATTTTAAATTGTACTTTTTACAAGGTCATTTGTGTTTTTCTGGGTACATATTACAACAAAAAAAATAGTCACAAACAAACTACAGCAAAGCTATTTTATCTTATTTTTCAGAATAATTTAATTCTTATTCTGAAGTACCTTAAAGTATTTAACAAGGTCAACTATTGATGAAGCCTTTTGATTAAATATTTATCTAAATATTTTAGAATGTAAGTGCATTTTTCCATAGCAAAATAAATGTCTCTGTGGGGACATTTTTCTGTATCTAAATCTTATTTGCTAATATGCAAATCAGCAAGCAAGTGCTAGGTGTACCATATAGTGTTAGAAAAAAAAAACTCTATATGGTTAATTCCAGCTAATTACTAGGAAACCACAAGTGCTTTGAAAAGAGCTACAGCACTGTCACAATAAGAACTGTTAAGTTAGCACTGTCAATATTTTAGTTACTCTCCAATACATCCCAGCAGTCCAGGTAACCTTCTGACATCCTGGGATGAAAGTAATTCAAATGACAGCAAAAATCCCCTGACCCATGAATGACCCTTTTCTGTAAACTGTCAACGCAATGCGCTGAACAATGCAGTGCAAATTATCATGTTTAACACAATATACTATGTAGCTCAAGACATTACAATGAAGTCTGGCAAAATAACCAATACAGAACAGCCCTGGAGGAGCTGGAAGGAAAGGTTCAACAGGTTCACCATGAAGTGTCATTTCTAGTTCTGAGATAAGCACATCACCTGAAGTTTCCAATTATTCTCGCGTAACTGATGGGCATACTATACCTCTTAACCTCCATCTAAAGTCTTGAAAACTAAAATACGGGACGAGGTCCTGCTCTATGCAAATGCCATTTATCTGGCATGGTGGTGAAATCTGCATATCCATGTGCCCTTTTAAAAGCACTATTTATAATGGCTTAACCCTGCTAGAGTACCTAGAATGAGGCCATCATTGATAAATCCACTGCACTTCCCATTGACAACTTTTAGCCATGTTGCTATGACGACAGTGTATTTTGTGCACTGGTTTTGAAGGCAGGGTTGGTGGGTGACTGATAGACTGTAATCACCTCGCACAACAGGAAGTGGGAACTGCAGGATTCCTCGCACACGCTAAAGTGACATTTACAAAGACACTTGCTCACTATCTAAAACTCACACATATACGCATATGCAACACTTCAAACCTCCCAACGGCCCTTTGACGTTCCCGCTCGTCTGATGTCATCTCAAGTTTTATTCAAAGCGGGTTAAGCATGAGTCCGAAAAAGGGGATTTGCAAAGGTGCGCTCGTGGAGTGTACACAGCTTTACATGTACCGTACCTCTGAAAGAGTGCTAAAGCAAAGCAGCTTAGAGTAGGGCTTTTTTCTTTGATGGCCTTTAAGAGCAATCTTCAAAAAGACGTCACGTAGAGGCACGGGCAAACAGAGATCCTCTGCACTCTCGAGATGACAAACAACGCCACTGTCAGATTAACGAGTTTGCGTCGGAAATTAACACCTGGGATTGGCCAATCAGAGCAGACCTCTCCCTGGGATGAGCAGACTGGATGGATAAGCCAAATTATATAGCTTAGGGGAATTATATATAAATTAGGGCTAAATATTGTTGTTTTTGAAGGAAATGACATAGTTGCCAAGGTTGCATTTATTTGATTTAAGAAAAATACAGTATATTGTGGAATACTACAATTTAAATTAACTTTTCTATTCCAATAAGTTTTGGAAATGTAATTTATTCCTTGTGATGGCTGAATTTTCAGCATCATTACTCCAGTCTTAAAAAAGTGACAGAAAAGACATTTGTAATGTTACAAAAAGAGGTATATTTCAAATAAATGCTGTTCTTTTTTATGTTCTATTCATCAAAAGAATCCTGAAAAAAAAATTGGTTTCAACAAAAATATTAGCACGCCTGTTTTCAACATTGATCAAATATGAAATGTTTCATAAGCAAGTCAGCATATTACAATGATTTCAGAAGGATAATGTGACACTGAAGACTGGAGTAATGATGCTGAAAGTGTTTCAACTTTATTACTGTTTTTCCTGGATTTTTGACTGCATGATTTAAAACTTAAAAATCTATAAAATAAATTAAATATTTATCAAATTTATTATATCAAAATGAACAGCCATGCTTGAATGAATGTCGACTGAAAAAGATGCATTTTGGAACCAAATAATAGTGTGAGACGGAACTTATCGAACATCCAAAACTGTGCTGGGATAAATGCAGTCACTGTATGTGTGTTGCGTACATTTGATGGTATTTTGGCCACCCACAAACTTGTGAAGAGCTTATAAAACGTATAAAAAAAGCCAAAACAGCCATAGGATTCCCACAAATGGAGATCTGCTGGGAAGAGACACAGTGGCTACGATGACACCGCATCCTAACTACACGTGACACGATCAAATTCCAGCGACAGCAAGTGTGTCTGTCCACACTAGACGCGTACGCGAGCTGTGAGATGCCACATATTCAGAACAGCGTGTGAGCTATGGTGTAAGCAGAGTCTCTCTGTGAAAGCGCACTGTTGGCCCGCAGTCGCATTGGAAATGGGTAAGGACATAATCAAATCAAGAAATAACATTATTAAAAATCAGAACATTAACAAAATATACTCATTGACTAATTTTGTGATGAAGTACAGTTGTATGTTTGCATATAATTCATTTTGAACGCTATATTATCTGCTTTCACAATCTGAGGTAAATTATCCGTTATCTTGTGGCACAATGACCTATTTTTAACTAAAAATAAATAATGTGTAGATCATAAACAGTGTAATTTATTCATTCTGTCAGCCGCGACGTCGCAGAAATAGGAACCGTTTCTAAATTAGAAACTTCGCGTAGCGTCGCATCTGGTTAGGACAAAAACTCTGATTAACATGGAAAAGATACCTTTTATCGCGGTGTCGCGGCGTCGCGTGTAGTTAGGACACGGTGTGACAGAAACAGGTATGCTTCAGCATTCTGTCCCTTTTGGGGACACATCATGTTCAGTTTTTGATTCGTTCACATGTCTTTAGTCCGTGTGGTGTTCATGTTTGCGTTAATTTTTTTTCAAATGAACTGTACTAACAAAGCAATCGCAGTAGAGCCCGAACCGATAAAGGATTTTGAAGGCAGATACCAATACAAATATTTGTTGGTTTTAAAATCCGATATATCGGCCGATATTTATTTTTTTCAATATTTCAGAAACGCACAACAAAACATTAACAGATTTCCCTAACATTAGTTAACTAAAATAATGATAATGCATTTTAAAAAGAAACTTGTTTCTTTTATTGTTACAACAGAACAGACTGATGATAGTGGCATTAGCTAGCCTATGTCTCGTGACCAACTCAACGAGTGTTGCCAACAGGGACGGTGTAGAGTGCCCTCTGGTTGACAAACTATACAACTCCAACACTTATGACATGGTTCAAGTGTGTTTCGTCCGTTTTTATTTTATTTTTGAAATATGCATTTATCGGCCATTATAACTGCCGATACCGATAGTTTGGAAAATGCCTAATATCGGCCGATAATATCTGCCTGCCGATATATCGGTCTGGCTCTAAATCGCATCAGGGTTTGTTTTAATCAAGCCAAAAAAGCCAACTAACACAATCTAGGACATGCAAACCAGTCAAACCTTGACCCCTTGCATATTTCAAATAGTCTATGGCCCTTTCCCAAGCCTTTGTGGTCCTCCTCCAGCTGCAAACTTTGTGGCTGTAATTGCCCACAGACTGTTGAGCAATTGTGACATTGCAAAAGGGAAGGATCACAAGCGCTTATGAGCACCCTTCTGAATCATTTACAAACATATGGGAGACCATACGGTCACATGGACGTGGATGACACATGCAATCTAAGACTACAAGACCATGAGTCAACAAGTATGTCATTTGGGACAAGACCTTAATAAAATTATCATTTCGACAACCAGTTCCTTAAAAAGATGGCAAAGATCTAACAGGGGAAAAGAGCAGCATCATGCTCTCGGTCTCCGTCTAGACAGCACAAGACTGAATGCTTCATTTGACTTTCAAATGCACCGGGGAAGTGCTTAAATTAAGGGGACTTACCCTCCCATTTCACGGGCGCGGGATAAAATAACTCTAGACCCTACATAATTACCACAATTACTACTCCCAAATTGCATAATAACCCATACATCCAAAGGTTTAGAAATTTGCTATGTATGTGGTTGGGACAGAAAGGGGGCTGGGATATTTCAGACATGTTTCCTCTGTGTTTAAGTACGGCTCTGCTCTAACGATGAGGTTTGGCTGCGCAGAACCCGAGCGAGTCTGTGTTCACATTCACAGGAGCAGAACAGCTGCAGATAGCTGTATGGAAGGCCAATTAAGGACTAGAGGGAGACCATCATTAAAATTGTGATTGTGTGAATACAAGTCAGGGAGTCAACAAATGTCCAACCCAAGAGCTTAAGTAATGCTGGTATTGTGGTTTTATGAGGAAAATACTATCTGCTGTAAAGGAAGTGGTCAATAGACTAAAGGTATAGTACTGTTTGAAAGTTTGGGCTCATTAAGATTAAAAAAATTATAATAATATTGATTCAGCAAGGACATTAATTTCTTAAAAACAAAGTAGTAAAGTCAGTTAATCTTACATTTATAAAATGTAAATTTCAAATAAATGCTGTTGTTTTTAACTTTCTCATCATATCACTGGGTGGGCTTTTTAGGCACGACAATATTTATTCGCAGTCCTTTCTATTCATAAAAAAAGAATCCTAAAAAAACTGTATCATGGTTTTCTACAAAAAAATATTAAGCAGCATAATGTTTCTCAAATCAGAATATTAGAATGATTTCTGAAGGATCATGTGATAATGTAATGGCTGCTGAAAGTTTAACTTGCATCACAGAGATAAATTTTAACTTAGCATCACAGAGAGAAAAGGTAATAAAAAATAGTTTAAATTATGTAATAATATTACATATATACTACATGTACTGTATTTTTGATTAAATAAGTGCAGCCACAGCAATGAACATTTAAATATAACTTTCAACCTTGTATCAGATTTTTCTTCTAAAAACCTAAAGAGAAATAAAATCCTGCCCAAGTGAGGTAATACAATAATATCAATCTAAAAAAGAACAATATGGACCTCATAGTTCAGAACATTCAGTCATGAAAGAATTTGTTTAATTTTTTTATCAAAATGAAATGTCTGACCTTTGATTTCAGCCTTTGGTATCTTGTCATAGTGTTTCTGTAAAACAGATCTTTTCTGAAACTATGGAAAAGACAGATGTGATATTACTGTTTTAATAAATATTACTGCATTATGTATGTATGTATGTATGTACGTAGGTATGTATGTATTTATTTATTTGCCGAAAAAAAAATAAATGCAATTAATATAAATTTTCTTGCTATTCATACTTTGCACGTGACATCACAAGTACTGGCTGGCGGGCAAAAGCGCTGCTCCCAGCAACATAACGTCGCTAGTTTTTAAACCAAAGTTGGTGTTTCACAATTTAACTACCTTCACCTTGGAGTTAATCCTAGTCCACAGTTATGCAGCTAGCTCGCTAACAGACTTGATAGTAGTGTTGTCATGATACCAAAATAATTGTTTTGATACCGATACTAAGTCAAGAATTGCAATTTGATACTTTTTCAATACTTTCCTGAAAAGAAAAAATATTTCTTAAAAGGTGTTTCACATGCACCTCCTTTGCATAGATCTGTGCTCTTTAAATGCTGTTATAACCTAATATAAATAAATCACCGACAAACATGCACATGCTCTGATTATAATCATATTGTTGAGACTCAGGAGGCAGAGACAGATCCATGCGCAACAATTTATTAATAACGTAAAAGTAGTAATAAATGAGCTCAAAACAGCAGTTAAGGGTAATTTCTGAGTATCGCAATACTTTTGAAGTATCGTGTGCAACGTGCAACACTACTTGATATCTACTAGAAAGTCCAGGAACTACATGACTCTATGTTGATAATATCCATTTGGTTGCCCGCCAGGCATCCACGGTAGTCACGTGACTGCAAAGCCATTAAAAACAAACCATTTTTAAGTCCAAGTTAGAAAACTAAATTGACCATTTGCTGCTAATGACATAACATTCTCTTTTGGATTTTCAATGCATCACTAGAAGCCACATTCTAGTGAGTTCCCAATCCATATCTCCAAATAGCTCCCACAAACACTGATGAAAGCAAAGGCCACAGTGTCAATAAAACAGGAGAAGTGGACTGTCTTTATTCAGTAGAGCATGGCATGCTAAGCTAATTGGAACCAACCTAATTACACTCTAGTAATGTCACGTACATGATGATCCATCACCTGTGCTCTCACAAACACAAAACACGCTTTTTTAATTGTCATGAGCATGGAACTCTTTAACACCCTGTCAGAGATATTCCTCTATTTGTCCAGGTCATTAGCAAACAAGTGAATTCATATACCGCTAAAGAATGGCAAACACTGAGGTCTAATTAACACTGTGGTCCTCTGTGGGTGGAAGAAGTAGTTAATTTAGGAACTGCAATATTTATGGAAATTTTGTTTGATGAGGTACAATTCAAATAATAATTCAGCTAAAAATGAGAATTGTGTCATTATTTGCCCATGCAGTTCCAAACCCGTATTTTTCATTTGTGTTAAAATTGAATGAATGACGGAATATAATTTTTTAGGTGAACTGTCCTTTTAACCTCAATATGTCGAGTAAAATTCCACAGGACCATCCCAAGACTAAATACCATGAAAGGCCCAAGGGACCACAAAAAAAATTACTGCATTTATTGTCTTTAGATGGTCCACTTCAGCAGAGACCAGAGAGAATAAAGCACACAAAGTGAGAGAGAATGAGAAAAAGAGTGCTCAAGATCAGCCTTAGGTTACAGGAAGAGAGCCAGAATAACACATGTCTTCCTGCAGGTTTTATATATAGGCCGTAGAATCCAAGGCTTTTCCTTTGAAGTCACATGGAAGCAGATGGAGAGATATGTCCACAGTTTCCCGCTTTAGCCCAAAGGTATCATTCAGAACCAGAACACGGCTATCCTCCACACTCGGCCATCAGTTATATGTGGTTCCCACGCTGAAGGCTTTGAGAGATAAAGGATGGAAATACGTAATAAAACAAACCACAATAAATACAGGAAAGACAAAAATCCCACTCGGTCCAGATGTGCAGAAATTTGTTTTCCTGCAACTTCATATAAACTCAATCTCAAGTAACTACTATCAATTAGAAACGCTGTGATTTTGTAGCATTCTGGCATGCTCTCTCATGGAATAGCCCACAGGAATTGTCTTTACATATATATGTGTGTGTATATATATATATATATATATATATATATATATATATATATATATATATATATATATATATATATATATATATGACAATTTTCTTTTCTGGGTGATCTTTAAGGAAGTCCTAAATAAAAAGTGCAACATAACATGTTGGCAGGCAGGGTTGAGCAGGTCGAGACAGGACGTGCAGGCGGCCAGGGTGAAGCAGGACGTGGGCGTGGCCACGGAGGTGAAGACCCTTCAGGCGGCTATGGCAGTGAAGACCCTTCAGGCAGCCGGGACAATGACCTAACAGTCTCAGTGACCAGTCTCTGGCTGGGCTGATGTGATGTAAACAGTCTCTCGGCAGGGCAGATGGGTCATGCATAGTCTCTGACTGTGCAGACGGGATGTACACCAGCGGAGGAAGAGGGCCTGGCACTGGACGGAACAGCAGCGGAGAAGAGGGCTTGGGGCTGGACAGAACCAGCGGTGAACAGGGCTTGGAGCTGGATGGAACCAGCGACAAACAGGGCTTGGGGCTGGACGGAACCAGTGGCGAACAGGGCTTGGGGCTGGATGGAACCAGCGACAAACAGGGCTTGGGGCTGAATGGAACCAGCGGCGAACAGCCTTGGGGCTGAATGGAACCAGCGGTGAACAGGGCTTGGGGCTGGATTGGAACAAGCGGCGAACAGGGCTTGGGGCTGGACGGAACCAGTGGCAAACAGGGCTTGGGGCTGGACGGAACCAGTGGCGAACAGGGCTTGGGGCTGGACGGAACCAGCGGTGAACAGGGCTTGGGGCTGGACGGAACAGCGGCGAACAGGGCTAGGGGCTGAATGGAGCCAGCAGCGAACAGGTCTTGGGGCTGAACAGAACCAGCGGCGAACAGGGCTTACAACAGACGGTCTCTGGCTGGACGGTCTTGGCTGGACGAACGAGACCCGCAAATTTGTTGAGGGGTGCTGGCAGACTCTATCGAGGTCGATGGTAAATGAATATTAGATATTTACCAACACCCACTTAACACGTGGCGAAATCATTGTGAGGAACGGTCCCTGGGAGGCATGCCCAGTGCCAATCGCTGAGGCTGGCGATGTAGAATACACTCAGCGAGTGGTCAGAATAGTGAGTGAGGCACGCCAACTCCAGAAAATCCTTGGTGTGGGATTCGAGGGAACGGTCTTCTTGGTCTAGGCAGAGAACCACAGTGGGAATGTTCATATTTTGTTTAAGTCCGTTCTTCTGTCATCAGTTACTGTTAGCATGATAATCAGTATGATGTCAGCGCATCTGAAACCCTCTGTGAGAAGTTACATTGAAATGATTTCCCTTTAAAGCATGGCTGCTAGAAATATTGAAACTAAATATCAACCTGACCCAAACCTAAAATTGTGCTTGGTCACAGTCCAGACTCCAGAGTGGTGGCACAACAAACATCTCAGCTCCATAGTCATCCGATTGTTTTCAATTATCCCCAATAAACATTATTTTAAACATGACAGCCTCTCCCATGAAAAACATGACTGGAGAGCTTAATACAGGCCAATTAAACACCTAACAGCATCCCACTAGACAAAAGGGATTTTCAGATTAGCAAACCTGGATAAGCCACTTCAGACTCTGTTTATTTCCCACATTGGAGGCTTCCTCTTCCAGCTCAACTTCCGATGAAGCTTAAACCGCCCCCTCGTTCCCAGTCCTCCTCTTTCTTGCATTCCTCACCCCTTGCTACTCTCCACATCCTCTGCCTGACGTGCCGAAGAGGAGGTACGGGGAACTGAGAATGAGGAACGGCGTAGGGATGTTTGTTCGAATACGTACTGTAAAATTCTACTCATGTGTCATTTTAGCTTATTTGGATTTCATAGTGCTCTAAAGCAGATAAAGGGATTTGTCAAAGGAGCCACTCTGGACACTCAAAAAGCTGTGGATTTGTGAATTCTATAACTCTTTTTTTTGTGGCCTACTTTCTAAATTCCAATCAGAACCCAACGAGGCTGATGTTTATCAGAGCTCACCAAGTATTAATTGGTGCAAGGACTACCAAGCATCCAGTATAACTCTATTAGCACTAATGGTTCTGCTCAGGAGTAGATAAAGCAGACTTAACAGCAGCTACTAAGCTGCACTCCCAGTCCTCCTTGTATAATGAGTGGAACATCTGTTGACAGACTAATACAATTAAAGGAAGATCTCTTAATCACCATGCCACACTCCACCTAATCCTGCCAAACGCTGAGGTCATTCTCCCAGACAGTCCACTCCATTAGTGCAACACACAAACTGACATCCGTGCTTTAACATAGACATAGACAATTTCCTTTGAGCATCTCAAAGATATGGATCTCAATATCAACCAAGGGCATCCATAATAAAGAACATTATTTCATGCATTTTAAAATCACACAGAAAGTTTCAATTCAATGTCATGTGGTGTACCCGTCAAGTAAAAAGTAACATATTTTGAATGTATGTTTCATCAATATTGTTTAAAAGTTTGTGCATACTTTAGTGTTTAAAATGATTTAAAAAAAGACAAATATGAATAAAATATTAAATATGTTGGGACACACCACATCTGTGTAGATATTTTTAACTAAAACTAATAAAACATTGCTGTTAATCAAAATAAACTGAAATAAAATATGTGATGAAGAACTTAAATGTAAATTAGACTTAAATGTAAATTAGAAATGTTGCCTTGGCAACTACCGTAATATAAATAAAATAAGTACAAAAATTACTAAAACTGAAAAAAAATGCAATACTAAATATACTAAAATATAAAATAAAAGCTCAAAATAAATTACTAGCTGCATTTATTACTGCATTTTAAGAGATTAGGAGATCCAAACAAAAAGCTGTGCCATGTTATTAACCCAGGAGAATAAAACTACTGCTAAAACTGCTTGATAATACTAAAGTATTTGCAAGTCTTTTTTTTGTGTGTGTGTGTTTTATTATTTTTTTATTTTCAGATAACAAAGCAAGGTTCTGGCTTTAGCTGTTTTGTAATTCTGTTTAGTAACCAAGGGAATAGGGAGAAGGCCTTCATTACATTATATTCCCAAGTAGCAAAAAGTGTTTTCAGCTGCCTGTATAAATTTCACAAGGAAATAAAACAGAAAGCCAAAACCGAGTCCCAACGTTTCACATTAGAACGAGTGACTCTTCTGTGACCTGCCATACAAGACTAAGCCATTTGATAGAAATTCGACACTCAATAAATTTGACGTTGTGAAACACGTAGAATGTTACAGTTTTCATTTCACATGAATCTGTAACATCATCATGCACTAACCCTAACCTGAGTGAGATAAAGTGGACATAAATATGAAAATGATCTGAAAAAATTCACAGGAGCAAGTATAAGTGAGAGGGTAGCGATTTAAAAGGAAGTGGTGAGGTTTTGACGCTGACACTGAGAGGCGCTGAGCTAGTTAAAGAACCGAAGAGAGGTCGCTGTAAAGTCAAGGTTCAGGAGGTCAGGGCAATGTTAGAGAGCTGAACTGTGAGTGATGTGGTAATGCTTCCTCTGATGCTCTTTGCTGCTGAACTCCAACTGTAATTAAGAAGAACACATTGCTCGCAGATGTTTCACAGAAGTCAACACCTTAAAGAAAGCCCTGAGTGAGTTTGAAGGGAAGGACAGATATTTCAAGTGGATTTCAAAGAGTATTTGTGCCGAACAGAATCAAAAGTGCCGTCAGCAGAAATCCAGCCAGGGTCATCACTAAAAATCACGGGACCCAGACAAAGCGTTTATGGATATTCTACCTTTCTCCCAAGGCCGACAATAAGTTATACAAAAGTGAACTCAGTGGGCCCCCTAATCACAGGGCCCTGGACAACATTCTCGGCCATATCGTCATGACGACTGCAAGCAGCGATGGGCGGGCCCTCGCACCTGTAGCGCGTCAGGTGTGAGGCGGCCGCATTGCATTCTGGAGCTCAGCCGGTGCGGCTGTGAATTTGCTACGCACTTCTTTTACGGCATGATCCATTTGCCACAGAAATTCCAGTAGATGTCAGGTCAAACGATGCGGCGGGGCTGCTTCGTTTAATGTCACTTCCTGTTGCCAGCAGGTGGCGCTATGACTGTGGGCTAATTTCGGCATGTACATGTGTTCAGGGCGGGACGGTTGTATAACGTATAAAATTTTGCGCAAGTTTGAGGATGTACACTGAAGTTACAACAACTTCCTGTTTCCATGGCGAATTGTCGACTCAGCGAGTCGAACTGTCCAAAAATGGCCGCCAAATTCACAAATGCCGGACTTCCTGACGAGATTTAGGGGTATGGGTTCTTGAGGCTTTTTTGTGCGTCCTTGATATGATACACGTCCCCACCACATTTCGTGCATGTAGGTTAAACGTGGACGAGGGCTAATTTTTTTCAAATTTTCCAGGTTGCCGCTAGTGAGACTTTTGCCATGCCCATCCGCAAAACCCACAAAAATGACGCAATTTTTCACCAGTCCTGACATGCATGCCAAATTTGGTGACTTTGTTAGTTTTTTGTTTGAGCATGTTGTGTGGCAGCGAGAATGAGCGCTAAACTTTGGAAAAAAAAAAAGATTACAAAAAGATAAAAAACGATTACAAAAAGATTAAAAAATAATCCTAACAGTTTCAATAGGGTCGAATTGCACCTAGTGCGCGGGCCCTAAAAATGGCCACTAAACAAATTCAGTAAACAAATGTTTTCGGTTTAGTATCAAAAGATTCACATAACTAAGATTAATCAAGTTGATTAGAAATGTGTAATACTTTATCACAAATATATTATCTATTCAATTGTCTAAAACCTTTAGCATATCTGTAACAAATCATTGAGCGAAATAATTCATAACTCCAAACTCATCGCTACCTATTAAGAATAATGCAGAAATCGTCACTGACTGAATTCTGACTCAAAAAAGTCACTGAGGTCAATTAAAAATCACCACCACTGATGTCTTACATTATTAATATATGAATCTGCATTTAAATACATTATTCATCTAATACTACAATAAATCGTTTCCAAAATTGCTTTAAAAGTAGTTTGTCAGTCAGGATTACAAGTTGAAAGAAACGTTTAATGTTTTCTTTGTCCCATCAATACAGTTTCCACAGACAATCAGTCTGCCAAACCAATCTGCCTCCCAGGCAACTTTACCTTCTGAATTCATTCCACAAACAGGACAGAGCGTTTAAATCCCCACATGCTCTCTCGCAGGATATGCTTTAAACAGCCCACTTCTCATCTAACAGTCACAAACACGCACATTTCACTTCCAGCTCATGTCAAACACCCTCTAGGATTCTAGTTCTGAAGGATGATAATCTGTCCACTCACACACAAACTTCCCCATTTTGATAGCGGCTACATCCCTCTGAAAAACAGTGGTGAGAACAAAACGGAGAAGTAAACGTGCCTGCGAGGGGATGACGGTTAAGCTTAGATAGCCATGAAGAGACTGCTGCCTGTCTCCATGCATGCAGTAAACAGCTTTTTTCTTCTCTGCCACATTTCAGAAGTCAAATATCAAGGCAATTGACCTTGTTAATACATCACTGCTTCTGTCTAACCCTCTCTAAAAGGCTGTTGTGCCATTGTTTCAGCCTGGCTGACTTTCTATAGTCACTGTGAGCTTTTCAGATTTCACACATCACTGATTTGTTGCTCTACTGACGACGACACTGAGTCAAACCCCATTGAGAGCTGATCATGTTTATGAAAGTATATGCTGGATCACACATACACACACACAAGGCCTGGAGAAGGTCAAGACCAAACCTAACTACATTTATTTCAATTGTTTCTTGAAGACAGCAGTGAGATTGAATCAGAGCGCAAACAGACTTTTGCTCAAAATTCTTTGTTGTCTCAAATATGTAAGACTGTTGATATGATTTGGCTTTTGCTCTTCAAAGGAAATATTCTCTGTATAAAATGTGGCTTTTGAATTCTTAAAGTGCAATAGAAGTAGTAACAAATATTTTCGTTTGATTTGGGATGTCAAGTGAAATTGAATATTTTAAGAAAAAAACAATGTAGGATGGGACCTTAAGGTTAATTTACATTTTATTCTGACTTTAATACCAAATGCAACATTTAAAAAAAGTAATGAATAAAAATAAATGGTGATTTATTCATTTAGAAGACATTAAAAATGATAAAGTATATTGTTATTTTATGTTCCACTAAAGGAAAACAGTAATGCGAGCTATACACTACATAGGGGTGAGTAAATGATGACAGAACATTACTTTTTAGGTAAATTATTCCTTTAAGCTCACTGTGTTCCAGATAATGTCTCCAGTAATCTCACATAAGTCTCCTCTAGAGCTTCAGAAGAGATTCTCAACAAAGTCACACACTGTGCTCAAACTTTAAAGATTTCAAAATGAACTCAACGAACCCATTTCTCATTCAATTCTTCAAAGACCAGATTATCAAGAGTTATGTGATCCAAATTAATTTCAACTGCTCTTTGCTCCTGTCTGCCAACAATCGTCCCTTTCATTCGTATAATTCCTAAAGAGTTTTAAGAGAATCATCTGATACAAAATGGATACATAACCAAGAACCCAATTAAAGGAGTAGTTCACTTTAAAAAAAAAAAAAAAAAAACTTTTGCTGATAATTTACTCACCCCATGTCACCCAAGATATCCATGTCTTTCTTTCTTCAGTCGAAAAGAAATTAAGGTTTTTGGTGAAAACATTCCAGGATTTTTATCCATATAATGGACTTCAATGGGAACTGAACGGTTCAAGGTCCAAAAGACAATTTCAGTGCAAACTACAAACTGTTCAAAGGGCTTTAAACGATTTAGCCAGACGGTAACAATATCAAGTGAAACGATCAGTCACTTAAAAAAATAAATAAAATTTAAGTTTTATAAGCTCAAATGGTCGCCCTGCTCTGTTCTGTGTGCGTTCGTGACTCTCCTGTTTGAACTCGTTCATCAAAATGAACAAATCTTTTATCAAGTCATTTGGTTCATTCAACGACGAAAAAGAGACGAATTCACTTGGACAAAAGATTTGTTCATTTTCATGAACGACTTCGAACAGGAGAGTCACACAGAACAGAGCAATGCAAGCATTTGAACTTATAAAAACTCAAACTTTATTTTTTTTTAAATGAGTGACGATCGTTTGCTTGATAAAGACCCTTATTCATCGTCTGTAATCATTTAAAGCCCTTTGAACAGTTTGCAGTTTGCACTGAAAGTGTCTTTTGGACCTTGAACTGTTTGGTTCCCAGTAAAGTTCATTATGTGGAGAAAAATCCTGGAATGTTTTCATAAAAAGTCTTAATTGATTTTCGACTGAAGAAAGAAAGACATGTACATCATGGATGACATGGGGGCGAGTACATTATCAGCAAAAGTTTTTTTTTTTTTTTTTAAGTGAACTACTCCTTTAAGATTCTAAAGCTTAAAAAAGGTAACCTCTAAGCCTTTGAGGTTACCTTTTTTAAGCTTTAAAATCTTAAATGAGAGTCTATCCTTAGAGTCTAAGGAATAAAAAAAGGTAGGATTGTCTGATTAGAGAGACAATATGCGTATACATAGTCACACAACTGGCACGTAAGGTTTTATGGATTTGTTGCTAATCTAGAGAGCAATAAAAGTCATGGCAGTTTATAGTGCCTTACCTCATACTGGACTCAACTAATGTGTGATTGAATTGAAACGAGTGACTATCTCGGCAACCAGAGACACCACAGCTTTTCCTTATACTCTGCATTTGTGTGATGTATTCTGTTTTGGAGCGCCAAACTTTAATTCAGGACTCAGCTCTGGGCTGCAGAGCACATGTGCTCATGATGTCATCACTGCGTAATTGGAAGGGGCACACTGTGCACTTACTGATGACTGACTGTATTTTGCAGTGTTGGAGATCAGTGAGAGAGCTGAGTTAATGTGTGTATGAGGAGGTACGTCTTGGCTTCAGGGCCGTGACTACTACAGAGAGCTTGTGGTAGCAGTTACAGCCTCTCAGCTCAGGAAGGATTTAGGCTCCAGCCTTTAGTCTGAAAATGCAGTTCAAAAGAAACTATGATGGATGTTTAGCATTCGTGTTTTTGTTCAGTTACTTGCTGATGGCCTACCACAGAGATGTTAGAGGTTTCATAAAAAGAGTGTGTGTGTGTGTGATAAAGAAGTCAGCTAAATAACTTATGGCTGAAGAAGCTTTTTTACGGCTATTATTTATTTATTATTTAATATGTTTCATAATTATATTAAAATATTATATATAAAATACAGTTATTTTTTTAAATCATTAAATTGATCAATAGTAAAAATAAAGACATTTACAATGTTTCAAACTTATTTTCTTTCAAATAAACGCTGTTATATAATATATATATATATATATATATATATATATATATATATATATATATGTGTATATATATGTAATGTGTATATGTATACATTTATATATATATATATATATATATATATATATATATATATATATATATAATATACATGCATATATATATACATACATACATATATATATATATATATATATATATATATATATATATATATATATATGTATGTATGTATGTATATATATATATGCATGTATATTATATATATATATATATATATATATATAAATTGTATACATATATACACATATATATATATATATATATATATATATATATATATATACTGTATATATATATATTATTCTCTACAGCCAGTTTTGATCATTTTTACCAGGGGTGCCATAAATTTTGACCATGTACTGTATATAAATGTTTCTTGTAGTGGCAAGTCAGCATATTAGAATTATTTCTGAAGGATCATGTGACACTGAAGACAGGAGTAATGATGCTGAAAATGAAGCTTTGCTGAATTTTTATTTGCATTCATATTTAAAATTTTGATTATTATTATTTTTATACAAGCTTCCATACTGTACTGCTTTTAAGATGGTCAAATTACATTTTAAGTCATCATAAAATAGGTAATTTCAATGATATATTAACTGCAGAACTAGAAAATCTGTTTCTAATTTTAATTTCAGAAACCAGGTCACCTTAGAATAGATTGCGTTTTGGATGCAGTTTCCCCTCCCAGCATGCAAATGCATTCCAGCCTGGTCTATTCAGACGAGTTTTGATACCCACTGTTAATAAAATCAGAAGAGTGGGAAAAGGTGAAAAAAATCCTGTAACAGCCTTGCACAATCATCTCTCAGGTTTATCCAGCGCTAGTGTGTGAAAATACCTCATCTCATTTGACCCCCACTTAGAAGTCATAAATTAATCAGTAAGTGTGACTATTTCCATTTCCTTCATGCCTGTTTTCGGCCAGCTGAGCATTGGGTGAGAAAAAGAGACACAAGCGCTACCAGACCTGTGGCTTACATTCTTACCATAGAGTCAGAAAATAGGAAAATGTCATTTCTTTCCATGCTTTCCATCTATTATTAGAACGCCATCATTCACAGTTAAGAAGATGGACAGATAGGTGTGATATCTCTATGGGTAAATGCAACACCAATGCTCGAAGAGCATGTGTCACCGTGTATAGGGAGCATGAGAGGAGCGTGTGTGAATAACCCACAGGCCTGAGACAGCGTGTGAGTGATGATGTCACCATCAAGAAGGAAGGATGAGGGGTGTCAATCCTTTTCCCTCTCATTTATCTTTAAATGGCCGTCAAAGGGAAGTAGCGAGACCTCAGTCAATGGAAAACGACTTCCAATCCAATACCAACCGTCAGGAAATGATGACTACGTTTGCAGTCGACTATTTGTCACAAAAGGCAGCAGCTCTCAAGATGAATGTGGAGACACATGACATATTTCAATGATGTATTCTAACTTTAATATGAGCCTGTATATTTTCCGAGTATAGTGTTCTTATTATGTTTTAGAGCGAGGAAATTCAAGAAGCACGTAATGAAAAAGCCTAGAGATTTTCAGACGCTTCCCTTGTGGTAATCCAATCAAACAGTTTTCCCCTCCTTTCTAAATATTTACATATCAAGAGCAGGAATACAGTTTTCTTTGGCATGGAACAATATTTATACCCCAGAATAATGAACTAGTGTTGCTTTTCTTCAAAGTAAGAGGATTCAGATCATTTTCATATCAACACCAAGTTGTTTAAGAGGAAAACACATCTTCACTTCCCAAGAGTGCTCACTGTCTCTCTGAGATCTGACTGTGAAATATCAAGACGATGAAAATAGAACAGTCTATCTTGACCTCTCCAGAGTAGCAGGACCTGAGGAGAGAAGGAACAGTGTTTTTTCCATCTAAACCTCTGGAAAAGGCTAAAGCTAACCCGCCCATAAAAAAAAATCACAAATGAGATATTTTTATTATCTCAATTGTTTCTCTAAAACAGTTAGTGGGTACAGCTAGTGGGATTTTCACAAACAACCATTTCTAGGGTCCTGTTGGTAAAAATGCCTTGTTGATGCTAGAGGTCAGAGGAAGAATGGCCGAACTGATTCAAGCTGATAGAAGAGCAACTTTGACTAAAATAACCACTCGTTACAACCGAGGTATGCAGCAAAGCATTTGTGAAGCCACAACACACACAACCTTGAGGCGGATGGGCTACAACAGCAGAAGACCCCACCGGGTACCACTCATCTCCACTACAAATAGGAAAAAAGAGGCTACAATTTGCAAGAGCTCACCAAAATTGGACAGTTGAAGACTGGAAAAATATTGCCTGTTCTGATGAGTCTTGATTTCTGTTACGACATTCAGATGGTAGAGTCAGAATTTGGTGTAAACAGAACGAGAACATGGATCCATCATGCCTTGTTACCACTGTGCAGGCTGGTGGTGGTGGTGTAATGGTGTGGGGAATGTTCTTGGCACACTTTTGGCCTCTTAGTGCCAATTGTGCATCGTTTAAATGTCACAGCCTTCCTGAGCATTGTTTCTGACCATGTCCATCCCTTTATGGCCACCATGTACCATCCTCTGATGGCTACTTCCAGCAGAATAATGCACCACGTCACACAGCTGGAGTCATTTCAAATTGGATTCTTGATTATGACAATGAGTTCACTGTAAAAGTGCAAATAAACTCGAATTAAAATACATATTTTAGAGAATATACTTAAGTACAATTATTTAAAAGTGTGTTAAAAGTTGTATTGTGAAAATAGGTAAAAGCATGATGCTAACATACTTTTAATATATTTAAAGATAGTACCTTTTTGTATATTTGATGTCTATTGAAAAATGGAATATATTTCAAATGAAATAGCAACTTATATACTTTTCTCATTAGGGATTGTTTATTCTTAGCACCCCCTTTGAACTGTTAAGGGCCTGGAGCCACCACTGGACAGCACACTAATTAATATAAATAAAACCACAAAATACAGCTTACGTATATGGTCCGAACTATACATTTTGTGATCCGCTCCACCAAGCACTGCCATTTTATAAAATGACCAAATGGCTAAAATAACAATTTAGATGTATAAAATCAATTCAAAGTGTAAAAAAAAAGAAGAAAAAAAGACAATAATAGTTACCATCAGTATAAAAAACACTGCAAAGTTTGTTAGGACAGAAGAGACCAGGATGAGGTCATGAGGACTCTTCTACAACTCTTTCCAGCAAATAAGACCGCCACATACTCCATCCACTACTCATGGGACTGGTCAAGACGGAGCGAGACAGACTCCCAGCACTCCGCTCTCCCACGATTTGTATATAAATAAAAACAATCAGCAATTTACAGTGGAAGCGCGGAGGAGGGAGTAGACCTTCCGAGAGCAGAAAGAGCCAATGGGAAAGTGGAAGTGGAAAGCGCATGAGAACAGAGAGAACTAATCTGTCTTGTGTTGTTTAATTTGACAGATTTAGAGGAAATGTCTGCAGTCAAAATGATATTATTCAGGGGACACGACCTCTTGCGATAGAAAAGGATCTGTTGTGGGTATAGCAGGGAAAAATAAGGAGGATTTTTTTGGAATGGGATTAAAGAAAAGCTGACAGAGATGGAGAGGCTGGAGGCTTGGCATGCGTCTCTGATCCAGCCAATGAGATGGCACGAGCGCTGGTTCATTCTGCGAGTTACTGGGTCACTGGCACAGCTGTGTGCGGGGAGGGCTGTTAAAGCAGTGTCTGGAAGTACCAGTGAGTGTCTGATTGGGAGAAGCCTGTGCTAGACTGCTTCCGCAATCTTTGGCTGCATGTCTGCAAAGCAGAAACAGAGAGCACAGGAGAGAGGTGTGTAAGCAGACACAGAGCCAGGGAAAGACAAAAGAGCATAATTCTAACTGATGTGCATATGTGTGTGTGTTTGCATGAAAGGAGGAGACAGAAAAAGAGCTGAAAACTACGGGTATTGCATCAGAATTCAGAGTAATGTTCAATGAGGTGAAAAAGCAATTCAGGTCTACCGAAAGGTTACGCAAACACATTTTCTATGTGTGTCCAAGACTGAAATGTACAAGCATAATAATGAACTGTTTGGAAATATTCTGCCATGGAATGACCTTCAGCTTAAGCCAATCTCCTCACACATGGGTTTAGAGGCTGAACATTGTTTAATGTCTTGTTTATAAGCAACAGATACATTTTTCTCATGTAGTTAGAGTGTAGTGAATTGGTGAGGTTGTTTTTTTCTACATTATCATTACTTTACAAATTTACAGAAGCTATGGAGACAATATATGGAGTGACACATGCAGGGCTTGACATTATTGATACTGAAATATCTGAAAGGCTACTCATTTTCCACAGAATAGACAGACGTTACCAGCAACTTTCTCACTCTTTCAGCTCTCTGAGGGCGAGTTAAACACAATCCCTTCCACTCACTTGCTTGTTTAATGCGCTCCGGATGAATATTGGTATTGTCGTGGGACTGCATGTATTGTGCATAATTTTACTTATTTGCACAGATTTTGACCACTTGGCTTGGCTCAGAAACAATGCTCAGGTAGGCTGGTGGTGGTGGTGTAATGGTGTGGTGGTTGTTTTTCTTGGCACACTTTAGGCCTCTTAGTGCCAATTAGGCATCGTTTAAATACCTACCTGAGCATTGTTTCTGACCATGTCCATCCCTTTATGGCCACCATGTACCCATCCTCTGATAGCTACTTCCAGCAGGATAATGCAAAGCTGGAGTCATTTCAAACTGGATTCTTGAATATGACAATGAGTTCACTGTAAAAGTGCAAATAAACAGAATTAAAATACATATTTTAGAAAATATACTTCACTTTGAAATTATTTTTTTTATGTTTTAGCTTACCTCAAGGGCATCCAAGATGTTTGCGTCTTTGTTTCCACAGTATTTTCAATTTTGACATTTTTCAGTCAAACCGTTGTTGTCTATCAGTCATACACTGGAGGCTAAGGGGGTCCACCAAAAAGCATGCACAGAGAAGTCAAAATTAAACATGATTTAATGACTCGTAAATGTAAGTACACATTGATGGCCTAAGACACGAAAACGAGCGGTTTGTGTGAGAAAACGAACAGTATTTATATCGTTTTTACCTCGTGTAATAACAATGACGTCCAAGTGATCTGAATCAGTTGTGAAATGTCCAACTGAACCGAACTGAATCAGTTCAATGTTACGCCGGAAGTGATCACTTGCGTGTGACGTCAATCAATATTTACACGGAGATTTCGGAAGTTTTACCTTTTACTAAACATATTTAGATATACTGAAATCATCTTCCATTGCGGTTTCCCGTATATCTTAAATATGTTTAGTGAAAGGTAAAACTTCCGAAATCTCTGTATAAACAAAGAGTGACGTATGACGCAGTAGGCCAGCGTAGGAGCGCAAGCGATCACGTCCGGCGCATGCGCAGACCAAAGCGCCCGTGCCGTCAGATCATTTTGTCATGGCTATGATTACAAGAGGTAAAAACGATATAAATACTGTTCTTTTTCTCACACAAACCGCTCGTTTCGTGTCTTAGGCCATCAATGTGTACTTATATTTACGAGTCATTAAATCATGTTTAATTTTGACTTCTCTGTGCATGCTTTTTGGTGGACCCCCTTAGCTTCCAGTGTATGACTGATAGACAAGAACGGTTTGACTGAAAAATGTCAAAATTGAAAATACTGTGGAAACAAAGACACCTACATCTTGGATGCCCTTGAGGTAAGCTAAAACATATCAAAAATGTAATTTCAAAGTGAACTATCCCTTTAAGTACAATTATTTTAAAGTGTGTTAAAAGTTGTATTGGTACTAAATTTGGTACTAAATTGTGTTCTTTTTCGCTGTTTATTGCACTTAAACATTCAAATGCACACAAAATAATGTCAAAATACCGGTTTTGCGCGAGTTATCCTGTAAACACAGTCAGTTATGTTTTAAGTGGATGGTAACAGTTGAGAAAGAAAACACATGCAATTATAACGGATCTGTGCATCAGCAAAATAGTTAATGCAGAGCCCTGTACACAGCAACTGTAAGTATACTATATACTGCAAACTAACGAACTAAATAAAAACAAAAAATAAAAATGTGCATATAGTCTGTAAATATAAAATAGTAAATACAAATAGTACATATGAAAATAGTAGTTTGTTCTATTGTCATTACATGAACACAGGGCTGAGGGCTCCAGATTGAGAGCTTACAGTAAATGGTCCAAAGCATGACAAAAACAGTTAATCTTTTTTAGTCATTACAGTCATGCATTTATACATGGTTTCGTTATTTATAATCTCATGATGTGCTGTTAGTTAATTACAGCTTTAGAGTTCACGTCAGCATGAGTTGAAATGTTGGATTCATAAACAATGACTCTTATAAACAGCTTCTTTTTCAGTGAAGCGGTCTGTTCAGAGACGTAACCGAGTTCACTACTGACTCTGTCATTGAACCGCAAGTTCTTTTTGGTTGGGTCCAATTTTATGGGAACAGGGAACCACTAATTAAAATTAAAGATACATATTCCCAACAGAGTTTTGTAGTAACACATTTAAAACAAAACAAATATAAATCACAAACAAATGATTGATAAGCATTGTGAGGGTTCATTGTAATGTTGAATCGATTATAAAGAAAAAGGTTTTTTGCATGTAAAACTGTGAACCATAATTCAAAAGAAACAAAGTGACATTTGTATGGCACACATACAGTCAGTCTCACCACGACTATATCAAATGAAACTTGACAGCTTTTGAAAAAAAACATCGTTATTAAGCAATTCTGTTAAAAAAATATTTAAATAGTTTTTTTTTTCAGTCGTACCTGCCTCATTGATATTGCATATTTAATATAGAAAATGGCGTCCAAATAACATATTGGAAGTGAACATGGTTAATTTGCATTTTAAATTCAATACCAGTCCAATTAAATGAGAAAAAAAAATCATTTATTTCCGGATTATTCATTACATTGCAAATGGATATCAGAGTTAGACATGCATTATGCAATACAAGAGTGGTATGCTATTCTGAATAATAACCGTTTACTGTAAAACATATATCCTCCAAATTTGACTTTCAGAGCGGACCAATCAGGCCACTGAAAACATTGTGTACAACAAAAGGTTTAACACACTGGGGTTTAGTTTAAATAACAACCTAGACTTGCAAGGTTTGGAACATCAAAAAGTAAGTTAGAAGAATGAACAAAGCAAGAAAGTGGTCAGTAGACGAGAAGAAGTGCAAGAAAATACAGACTTATGGTGGCAGTGATGCTGTCTCTGCACGTCCACAAACCTCACCCAGAGCATGTGAATACCCAGGCACAATTAGGCAATTTGTCATTAATTCAGAGAACACCGTCATGGCTGATTCCTCATTAAGTTGTGAGTGGACAGCCTAACTGAGGAGCATTCTTGTGTCTGGAGAAGCTTTGAAAAATGAAAAGCCTAGGGCTATAAGGAGCAAGACATCGAGAGATCCTAATATTGGTCTTATGCTGTACAAGACCACAGCAATATTAGAATCTCTCTATTTTTTTGCTCCTTGTAATAGCCTACCCTTCTTAATGAGGTAGACTTGACTCTCCTTTCCCATCTGAAATCAGATCGGCGAGCACAATAATGCGGGCTCCTGTCTGCTCCTGTCAGCAGGGGGCAACCATAAGGATCAGTCTCACCACATCAGTCTAACCCTTCATCCTTCTCATGGGCTCTCACTCACTAGCTCTGCTATATCACTAGAAAGGCGAAATGTTCATCATATCACTAATGTAAAAGTAATAACTGCATTTCTCGTCACAAAAGTGCCTTGGGGTGCAGAAATAATGATGTGCAGAGAGCCCAAGCACTTGGTATTCCGCCATGCATAGTTATCCACTTTACACGCTTAGAATAGTGCAACGTTTTATTTTCCAACAGTGAACTGATCACCCGGCGCGCTCAGTTTCTGACGCACTTCACGTTTTGTTTTACTCGCTGCTTCAGCCATGACAATATTCAGAGTTAAAAAGAAAAAACGTTTTATTGGAGCTCTTCGCGTCGGAATTTGAGGAAGTGTGCCGTAAAGCAGTTCGAATTTTGTAGTTTTTTTTTTTTTGTTGTTTTTTTTGCTCGGGTTCCCAGCCGCTCCCCGAAGTTACAGAGTGCCAGTAAAAGCCTGTCATTCAACCTATTGTAGTTGAGTATTACCTTCTGCAAGGGTTTTGGAAAAATATTATAAAGGTTGACAAAACTACAGAGTGCTGCTTTAATATGAAAAAAAAAAAAAAAAAAAAACGGTGACCCTCTAACTTGGCCACTATAGATTTGATTGAGTGCATTAGCTTAGCCAATCAAATCTATCAATAAACAAGTGAACAAATAAAAACAAACATCAAATGTCTATATACATAAATATATTTGTATTTCATTCATTGATTTCTAAATATAAATATTTATATATTTTTGTATTTATTTCTAAAAATAAAAGATATATTTAAAACAAGTAAACATTTTTTAAAAATTATGTATTGATGTATGTATATATATATATATATATATATATATATATATATATATATATATATATATATATACACAGACACACACACACATACATATATATATATATACATATATATATACACACACATGTGTATACACATATGTATATATATACATGTATATATATATATATATATATATATATATATATATATATATATGTATATACACACACACACACACATATATATATATATATATATATATATATACACATGAAAAGTTTATTGAAACCTTTATCTCATTTAATCTTAAATAAACGGTTTATTTAGTTTTAGAAATAAATTAAACAATTGAAAAATTGTTGTAGTAATATATTACTACAACAATTTTTCAATTGTTTGATTTATTTCTAAAACTAAATAAACAGTTTATTTAAGATTAAAATGGATAATAAGTTTCAATAAACTTTTCATTGGACTACAAAAAAGCAGCCCAAACTACACATTTCATTCTCACACCTGTTACTATTTAGACGCTTCAAGTGACTGTTAGATTCTGGTCAGTTGTTTCTACTTCTACTTGCGTTTAACCACAGGGTCATCCCATGTGCTCTGCTAAGCAGGAAGTTGAGTTTGTGAGAGCAGGGGGCCAAGGCTTGAGGTTACCTTCATGGCGTGCTGCAGATCTCAGCATCTGCTGTTGCCTTTCCTGTTTTGACGGCTACTGTCTTGCTCACTCCAAATAATGCTTTTGGCACCAGCGCACCCTTAACTGCCCCACTCAGACCTCATATCGCTCCACACAAAAAGAGGAACTGACATAAAACGTACATCCGCTCTCTCTCCCTCACAACTCCCCAAAACACACTGACAAACAAGGAACTTACCGTTCTCCAAACAGGCTTGGGAGAGGAGACGCGTCTGCCTGTTCTGTTTGTTTGTTTGATGGGTGAATCTACTCCCAGTCTGGGACAAATATTCAATTTTAAAAGGCTGATCCTGACTTATGGTTTGTCCGTTAACTTAAAATGCAAGCACTCTCCATGGTGGTGAACATAAAGACATTTATCTTCACTGAATGAACACAATGTTCTTTTTCTGGGCCACTGTGGCCTTTTTAGCTGGAATGAGAATCAGTAATTGTGTGGTGAGATGTCCAAATAACAGCCTCTGTCCTACATGTTTCTTTGGCTGTAGAATGGTAAAAGATATGTGGTAAAATTGTGCTGGATAGGAAATTTTGAACTGATGTAAGTGGATTGGATTATTAAAAGATTCCTTTGTATATATAATAGTTTCATTATATTAAAAAAATAAAATAAATACATGAATATTATATCATTAATATGATAATTATGACAGTCAACTTAACACTAATATCTAGGGGACACGATAAATAAAAGGAAATCTAGTTGAAAACACATGGCAAGTTCTCTCTAAACACACACACACATTTGTGTACACAAATATATTAAATATAAACAAACTTATATCTGATACGATTAATCGCAATTAATCGATTTTGACAGCATAAATATTATTGTAATATTTAAGAATATTTTATTAATGCATTTGTTGAATACATATTTTAAATATTCATAGATTTCTGTAAATAATATATACATGAATGCATTTATTGATTTATAAACAATAAATAAATTAAACCATGTTTCAAATACTACACGAAAGTAGCCCAAACTACACGTGTTTATCAACACCTGTAACTATTTAATTTAGAAATGTCATTTTATTAAAAAATTGACATTTTGGGGAAGTTGCATAATTAAAATATTGAATTATACAATATTTATCGGCTTATTAATCTTGACACACATTCATGATGGCCATCAAATAATTTTTCCCCACTGCATGCTTGTTCCACCACAAGACGCTGTTGCTTGCATCACTTGACTTTTTTTTCCTATTATAAAAAAAATATTATCAACTAGACAAAAAAGCATGTAATTTTATCTGATCTTAAGCCAATTCACTCATGTGGTCATATTGTCTTAAATAAATTGGCATATCTGTGTGTTGTGTAAATACTTTTTTTAACAGATTTGTTTATAGGCACTATAAATGAGTCCATATGTAAACAGTATATAAAAGAAGGAAGGAAACATTAACATTAAACAAAGGTTTCATGCGGATATTGCGTGAGTATGTCCTTAAATGCATGTGCTTGTATACAATATATGGATATGCAATAGGTATCCACATGTGTGTGTGATTCTGTGTGTGTGACTGATGCTTCTTTGCGGTTGTGATCTCTCTCGCTAACTCCCAACCATCTTAGTCAGCAAAGCTTTGCATTGGTTAAGTGTCTGCTTACAGACATTACAAACCCCAAAAAGATAAAAGTCTTAAAATCGGTATAAATCCATCTGAGGAGAGAGTGTTGGGAGGACGGAGATGGAGGGGATTTGGATATGGCACAGAATTTACTCAGCAAAATACCGAACAGCATATATCAGCATGAAGTGGAGTGGGGCGGCTATGGAGCGGGATAGAGGTATTGTGTCAGTCACATCATGGCAGGCGAAATGCTACAGATGAAAATACTTAAGTGGGAAGAAAAATCTTCAGGAATCCAGGGTGATGTCCTCAATCAAAGTGGTTGGGTTGCTATGGACATGTGTGACTGGTGTTTCAATGAATAGCACAGTTACTAACAAGCACATTATTAATCTTTAGCTTTTTAACTGAAGGAATGGCACGCTGACTAAACATGCCAGACAACCAAGAAATACATGCTAAACTTTGATCATTATTGTTTGCAGGGCTTCCAAATGGTCCTAAATAGTCTTTAAAACATGCCTGCCTTTGATGCTGAACATTCTGATGAGCAGATGGAAACCCAAACTTAAGTGCAGACTGATGAAAGCTAAATATGCTAGCTTAAAGCGATAGTTCACCAAGAAAAAATTAAGTGAACTATCGCTTACCTTAGTGTTGTTCCGAAACCTGTGATTTTGACTCACACAGACTTTTGAAGCCATAACATGCTTTGTTCAGGTATTTTGTCATTATTCAAGTCAAGTCACCTTTATTTGTATTGTGCTTTTACAATACAGATTGTTTAAAGCAGCTTTACAGCGATAACAGGAAAATATGAATTATGCTAACAGACTTTAATTATGCTGTAAACCAGCTCTAGACTATAGTGCCATTATTCATCTGAAGTCAGTGGAGTGTTGATTCAGTTCAATAACTGTGAAAAGTTTAGCAATTATGAAATGTGTTTAATTCAGCTATAAAGCAGCTCTGCAGAAAATAGCGAATGTCATTATCCAGTTCTCATCCAATAGTGCCAGGGCAGTCAAGTCAACTGAATATAAAGAGTCCCAAACAGGGGCTATTCTAAGGTCAGTGGGTAAACTAAAAATTTAAATAAAATGGGGTATTTTTATTTAAAGGAATTAATAAGTTCTAAAGCGATTTAAGGGAATAAACAAAAATAAAGTCTTGTTATATTAGTGAAATGATAATTATTTGCAAATAATTTTAAGTAGTATGCATGCATTCTCTCTGTGAATCAAGGAAATGATAGGCATAGTTTCAATTCAAAAAGAAAAAAAAGTGATATACTGTCAGTAGTTGAACATTGTATACTTGACAAATGTTTTACAATAGAAATGTTTATACTACTTACATTTTTACCAAGCATTCATTCAATGTTAATACCCTTCTGTGAAAGGTAAGCGCCGCTTTTTATAATCATTGTGACATTGATGAGGCTAGGCCGCTGAACTTTTAGCACAGAGACTAATTTAAATGGCTCTGATTGGCCATTGCGCTCAACAGACATGTCTGTGATTGGCTACAATGCTCAACGCTGCAAAAGAACATTGTAAGTACCTTTTATGTAAAGGTAAAAATCAGGGCTGGGCAAACAATTAATCGCGATTAATTGCATCCAAAAAAAAAGTTTATGTTTACATAATATATGCTTTTGTACTGTGTATAATTATTTTGTGTAGAAAACTTCACACATGCATGTATATATTTAAGAAAAAATATGTTATTAATACATAAAATATTAATATTTATATTTAATATAAATTATATATATATATATATATATATATATATATATATATATATATATATATATATATATATATATATATGCAAAATATGCAAATGCAATGCAAATATTTCTTAAATATATCGAGGGCTTGGAGCCAGAGGGGCAGTAGTGGCTTTTGACAAACTTTACAGGAGAGACAAAACAAAATTTTGACCACACTTCAATCACCTGTATTATTAACCTTAAACCACAAATATTGCAACCACAGGCATACTTGCATGAATGAGTATTTAAGTAAAAAATGTATGGCATATTAACAAAATGAACATGTTCTAACACAATTTAAAATAAAACAAAATATCATATACGTCAGATACACCTTTTTGTTGCTTTTGTTGCTTTATTCAATACAGTTTGATCCATTAGGTTACCAGTTAGGTACCATTAGATAGAGCTCATTGAGACCTTTATTTTGATATAAAGAACTCATATTCGCCCAAAATGCCACTTACGCCCCTCTGGCTCCAAGCCCTCCGATATATACACATGCATGTGTGTATATTTATATATACAAAATAATTATACACACTACACACTTATATATTATGCAAACACAAACTTTTATTTTGGATACAATTAATCACGATTAATAGGGTTGCCCAGCCCTAGTAAAAAAAAAAATAGGCTCAGGTGGGGGGGGTGCAGGTCTCCTTGGGTCAAACCAATGAACATAGTGTGATTATGATTCCAGGCTGCATCACAAGTCAGATTGCGGAAATTCAGAGAGTGGATTGATCGCCAGTTCTCTAAAAAGATCTTCCCCAGTTAAGTTCATTCAGAGTATATTAAGTGATTCGAATCCAATGATCAGCTCAGTACGTTTTGTGAGGAAATCATTCAGGTTTTGTCAATTATTGACATTGAAAGCTTCTGGTTCCTGTTCATTGTTATTCCTCAGCAAAAAGTGTAGACAGTTAAACTGCCAAAAATTGCTGTTTGTAATTTAACAAAAAGAAAGTAAATCATATAATCATTACTGTGAGTGAAATAAAGACATGTTTATTTATTGGTGAACTGTTGTGCAAATGCAAACCATCAATATTCATATTCACTAACAAATGCCTCTAGTTGTTAAAATGAAAATCCTTTAAATTAGTCATTATGTCGAACTACCAAACCAATCTGAATTTCTTCTGTGAAAAACATAAGATACTTTCAAGAACAGTAGTGGTTAGCATTGACCACTGACACTGAATTATGGACAAAAAAAAAACATTTCTCAAAATATTTTCTTCTTTACAGAAGAAATTTATACAGGTTTGGAATGACTTGCCAAGTTAAATGTTGGGGTGAACTATGCCTTTAAGAAGTTTCCAGTAGATCTATGTTTTAGAGTGGGCTATTGCAGATTTTTTCTTTGGCAAGATTATCAATGAAATTCTCACATTTCATAAATAAGTGCTCCTAAGGATTTTTTTATTTAAAAGCCTTTCTGTTAGATATGATAAGGAGGAGAATCTCACGAACAAAACAAGAAAATAAAAACCTCCCTAGCTATGAAAAAAAACAATCCATAATTCATAGTCTTCTGTCTAGTCTGGGGGCAAAAGTCATAGTGGCATCTATTATTGATCATACTTATGTTATTAATTCACAATACGAGCTTGAGGAAGAGCTAGACATGAGATCTGACAGTTTCTGCTGTGCATGGTGATCTTCAGAGTACAGCATTATAGATACTGTCTTTAAGAAAAGTCTTACATGACAGAGAAATGAGTGCTCAATTCAGTTTGCAGTTCCTTTTTTTTAAATATTATTAAAAACTGTATCCGTCACTGTTCACCTAAATGGTGTAACATAAACACAAATACAAATTAGAACAAACAAAGCACTTCAAAAATCTGTTATATAAATCCTGTTATTGTTTTACTCCAAAAGATTCATTGCCTGAGCTGTCAGAATGTTTCAGACTGAATCGCAAACTGACTGAGTCATACTGTTTTTGCTAAAATGTTTGACTTAATTCATTGTAAACAATCGACTCATCTGATTCACACATGAATCACTCTAACACTAGGTTTCATTGTTCATTGTATTTCATGTAACATAGTACAGAATTTCAATGTCTAAATCATATAGTACAATACAGAGGAATGTATTTAGAAATCAAGGTGTTTTTTTTCCTCCTTGAGTGCAGAACATTGATTTTATACAGCAGCCCAAACTAAGAAAACATCAAATTTGCTGCAAATTCTGATATTTATATTCAGTGTTGGGGTAACTCATAAGTACCTTGCGGTACGTAATTAGATTACTTTTTCAAGTAACTGGTAAAGTAATGCATTACTTTTTTCAAATTAGCCTACAACAAAATATCCAAGTTACTTTTTAAAATAAGTAACGCTACTTTTTCACATTTATTAACTGACTCTCTTGTCCCCATGTTGAGAGAAAATAAAGTGAGGAGGTCTTGTGTGTGCTGTGTAAATATGATGGTTATTTGGCTAACTAAATGTGAACATGCATTCAATAATCTCACTTGCACAAAAACATTCAGTATTCCTCAAAATGATTGCAGTTAAATGCAATCTCCAAATTTTGCACGCACAACTTGTATTGAATTACACAAATATACTTTATGCATTTAAAGGGGTCATGAACTGGCTTTTTGAATTTTATTATATTATTGTCGATTTCACTTGGTTTTTACATTCAGAAACATTCAAAATGAATAAGTAATAGGCTATTTTCTACCCTAGTTTTGAGCCTAGCTCAGTTTTTATGGGCGTCTCGCACTGAAGACTTGGAAGTAAACGCCCACTGCTGTGAGTGGATAACAGTTTTGCATATTAGAATGAGTTTAGAACTCACTCATGCAGTCCACGTGGGGAAATTGCTTTGAAAACGTCCAATGTTGTAGCAAAAGCCAAATGCGTTCATGTAACACTCAGAAAAGCAATATAATTGGCTGTTGTCACTATGACTGTCGCATCAGCACCAAGCTTTAGACACGCCCTCGTCAAATTCGAAGAGCCGTGTGAATGCATCATAAGTGTTCAACTTATAAAAAGTTGATATTCAAATAATATACAAGTTATTCTTATGTTTACTTTATTGAAAATTACTTGAAGATTGTCTAAGGCCTTGGAAATTTGTTTCATCTACAATAGGCTTCAAATAGTAGCTTTGCTACTGAACTGAAAAATAGCCACACTACTACCTCACTACTGAGAAATGTAGTTAAACTAATAGCGTCAGTAATCTGTAGCAATGCTACGGCCCATTGCCTGGATGTGGATGGAGCTGTAACACACACGTGTCTCTGGAGAGCGGTTGAATTTTCAGAGTCTGTCACTGGTTCTTCCTGTGGGGGAGGTCAAAGGGGAGAGAGCCAACACAGGGTAACTCAGCGGCCCCTGAACAAAAGAATAGATGGCAGGAGAGCGAGACGTGAGAGCAATGGTGGGAGTCCCATACATCAGCCTTTCTCCAGGCCAGCAGGATGCCCCGTTCACGATTTGTTACCGCCAGGAAGAAACAGCCCTGTCATTGTGAGCAAGTAGGTCAGTGGACCCAAAGCAGCTGAGAGAACACAAACGATTCCATCATTGTTTGAGTATCATTGTTTGACTGCATCAAACAAAGTTAATGCTCCACAAAACCAATCTGTTGCTAAAGGATAAAAATGTAAAACCTTACAGTATTTTTGGCATAATGGTGTCATGTTGTTTCAGGATAAAAAAAAAACTGCTTATAGCTAAAAAAAACTTTTAGTCAGCCAAGTCATGTGCGACAAAGTCGTAGTTCAAGTTCAACCAACATACAGACAAATAAAAGAGAAAATGATCAGTAAGGTCAATAATTTAAATATCAAATAATTGCTCATTTTTTATGATATAAGGCAAGGTTCAACTGTACACTGCCATGTGGTGTGACTCTGCAAAAACTCTGTAATTCATGATATTTGTTAAAAAAAAAAAAAGTATATATATATATATATATATATATATATATATATATATATGATATATGTTATATATGTGAATGACATCAAAATGAACGCTAGTTGGTGCTCCAGTATAGTCAGTACCGGCGAAACAAATCCAGTGAGAAATGTTCGCGGTGGAAAATATGTGTGATTAAAATTCGTTAATTTTTTGTGTAATCAATTAATGTGTTAATCTATAATTAATTAATCTTAACGTTAAAGTCCGGCCCCTAATATATATATATATATATATATATATATATATATATATATATATTATATTTAAAATCTGTTTAAATACTTGATTAACAAGTGAATTACAACACACATTCAGAAGTATTACCGAAACTATGTTGTTACTTTTTACTTGGATACACCACGACATCTTTAAAGTCATTAAATTGAAACTTCTTTAAAAGATAATAAAAGGTTTTTCCAACATGAGTACAAACAGTGTACATTATAAGATCTTGGCACATGTGTTTTAACTTAGATTTTCTTTATATCAGAGACACTCTCTAAATCATCCCCCACTCGCATGCAATTAGGGCTGTAATCACAAAAGACTACATTTAGATAATTGGTTCACCAAAGTCACTGAAAAAACATACATACATTATATATATATATATATATATATATATATATATATATATATATATATATATATATATATATATATATATATATGCATGTATGCATGCATGTATGTATAATTATTTTTAATTTTTTCTGGGTTTTTTTATTTATTTTTTATGGCTGATTCTTAAATTTCAGTCCTCAAATATGTAGTTACAATTATCCTTGTATACCAATTAAAAAAAAAACAAAGATGTCCTGCCTGTATGCAATAATCAATAGTAATGACAGAGCCTGAAGCCACCATAAGATAAAACAAGTATAACTGACAGGCAAATGTGTTTATATCGCCGCTGGTTACATTTGCACTTCAGTGTCCATTGTGTTTACAATTGTTTTAAAAGGGCAAAGCCAAAAGGGTTGATGCAATGAATGACACTGGACCCCAAACACACACACACACACACACACACACAGCATAAAACAGACATCTACGCAAACACCCACACAGGGGCCTAAGCATCTGGCTAAGCTATCAATGCTCTTGTAACGTCTCATCAATTTACGGGTCCTGTTTTTCTTAAGTTAGTGCTCACTGCGGTGCTTTAAATATGCAGCTGAAGAGGCCAGTTCTCTGACCTCAATACGGCCTGCTATACACTCTTATCACAACACACACAACCAAACAAAAAAGGAAATAGAGTGGGCCACTGGGCGCAGGACTGTGTAAACCACTGAAGCAACTTGGCAGCAGTGTGCCGAGATAATTTGGACATCAAGCTGAAAGCATACTAGTGCTTGTACGAGAAACAAGGTCAGCATGACAGGTTACAGAAGTGTGGGAAAGGCATGGCGTTCGAGCCTTCGGGTTTGATTACTCACTACTTCTGAAGGAGTCAGGTCCAGTTTCTCTACAGCCTCGAGTTCTAGGAGCGACCAAAGTCATCTGTCCGTCACTGCCGGTTTCCAGTCACACAGACAGGCAAACAATGAGGAGGAAGTCATGAAATGAACCACAGCCTCTGGTTTCTGTTGTGTCTCGGAAAGGCCTCAGCTCCCACTCAAGAATCTGTGGCATGGACAAAAGAGAGAAGGTCAAAGATGATTCCGGAAACAACAAGGTTCTGGCCCAGAGCGTGTGTAAAAACCCCGTCCTACTGTTATTTTAAGCTATCAAGAACACATTCCTTCCAAGCTCTGGTTTTTCAAACACTTAGACAATCAGCCAGAAGGCTAGGCAGGGAGAATGACAAGTGTGTTGCCGACCAATCTATACTTTTAGAGACTAAACTCTAAGGGTTTTCTTTTTGTCCTTTTTCAAAGCATTGCATGAACCAAAAAAACTGAATTCTCTCATAATTCACTCACCCTCATGCCAGTTTAGCTCTTGCACAAACCACATGAGGAGAAATGTTTGAAGAATTTACTGGTTGCTATAACTATAATTAGTAAATGGGAAGTCTCATGTAAGATAGCTATGTAAATGTGTGTATAACTGAATGACTACTGTTTTTGTGCTAAAACAGGTGAGAGATGTATAAATAGAACATTTTGAGTGGCACACACATTAAGGTGGAGAAAAAGAAATCATAAAATCAACAGAACTGTTCAATTTATGTCATTCCAAAGGTTGTTTCATGTGGTTAGGAAATACAGGATTCATACAGCATTAGCATACTTTACATTTCAGGACACAAACTGCAGCGCACACCCACCCACACACTCATACAGGTCCTTCATTCAGGCCTGTGGAATGTGAGTGTGTCCAGGTGCAGACCGAAAAGACTCAGGGACTTTCCCCTCTCAGCCCTTCTGATCCCTGTAGCAGAGCTCATGACTCAATATGGACACACACATCAGAGAGAGAGGGGGAGAGAGAGAGAGATGGCCACTCGCCTAATGAAAATTTTCCCACCTCTTCCCTATCAGCAATAGCTAAGTTTACCCACAAGTCACTGACAAGTGCTCTCTGAGGAGTCGGTAGCAGGAAAGGAAGTGTGAAAAAGCCACTCTGGTAATCTATTTAAGAATATACCCCACATTTACACCTATCAAAATATATCTCAGTGCTTAATAACTGAGGCTATGAATGGACCTTTGTGCCATACTTTGCTGATCTATGGGATATAGAGTTACACACCTTTGCAGAGGAATCTGGCAACCAATTGATTCATTGGAAAACACAAACATTAAATTGGACATACAAATCACACAGGATTCTATCTCAAGGCAGGATGTCAAAAACATGTGTATCTAGATGTAGTACAATCTTACAATCTTTCTAAAGCCTTAAGATAGTAGTTGGTTACATTGATCCACAACTGGATTAGGACATTGAGATTACCAGCTGGTAGAAACTTGGCTGGACTGGTAGACCATCTTGGTCAAGCTGGTTAGGGCTGGTAAACATTTCTTCTGGCCGGGCTAAAAGACTGTATGGCGCATCAGCTGAACACTAGCTAGGCAAGAATGGGAGACCAGCTTTATCCACCTAAAACCAGCAAACATGTTTGGCTAGTTTAGTGTTAAACAGTCAACCACCTTATCAAGATAATTTATCTTGGACCAAGGGTATCTGCAGTGTCGCACGAGAAAAAGTTAAACCTGCACCGTTTTAAAATGTGGCTTATCCACACACTCTTATGGGAAATACTCCACTTTTTTAGAAATAGGCTCATTTTACAACTTCCCCAGAGTTAAACAGTTGAGTTTTACGGTTTTTGAATCCATTCAGCCGATTTTCTGATATTTGGAAGAATATCAGTAACCAGACAGTTTCTGGTCTCATTGACTTCCATTGTATATTTTTTTTCCTACTATGGAAGACAATGAGACCAGAAACCCGTCTGGTTAATGAGATTTTTCTAAATATCAGAAAATCATCCATTATATGTCCATTATATGGAGAAAAATGGAAATGTTTTCAATGTGCTGAAATGTGCTGGAATGTTTTCAACAAAAACCTTAATTTCTTTTCAACTAAAGAAAGAAATGACATCTTGGATGACATGGGGTGAGTAAACATCCAAATGAGACACTTTCGGGTGTGGTAGGTTTAGGTCTGGCGTATGGTTAGACCACTAGAAGGCGCCTTCAGCCACATATATATCTGCGTTTCATTTGACGCTAAAGGGTGCCATGCGCTGTCTGGATGTTTTCGCTTTTCCAAAAGTGTTGTATATGACGCCTTGGGATGAGAACGGGCTCTTTTACCAGGAGGGTAGTCCAAAGGTAAAGAGCAGCAAGGACTGACTCGTAACTCTAGAGCACATATGCTGAAATTCTTCAAAATATGGCAGTTCTCTGAGTTCACAGCTGTGCTGACTGTTTGAGCTGGGCCAAGCTGGCAGTGGTCAACAGCTGAGGCAGAGCTGGGCACCAAAGCAGCTCTGTGACAGCCCAAATTCCCCCAGCTCAACAGCCAAACGCTTCTTTAAAGAGACCGATTATGCATTCCCAGCCTTCAGCAGTAAAGCAGTCCTTTAAAACGAATGACACTGGATTCTCAACACTTAACACTGACGTTTCTCTTCATAGATCGTGCCGCCACAGTCAGAGGAGGTCGTTTGAAGCACATTCTCAAAGTTCCTTCACACGACCAGTGAGTGCATAAAGAGACCACTTGACCTCATGATCAAGGTAATTAATAAAGCAAGCTTCTAGCAAAGGCACATTGCGATTAAAAAAGCACATGCATATGCATACGCAAAAAATTTATGTAGAAATTAGCATGAGTGCCAAGCTATTTTTTCAATGAATAGTCTGCGGTTTGTGTGTGCCAACAGTATTTTTCTAATGCAATTTCCATCTAAACAATCTGTCCATCACTGTTAACTTTGTACATCTGCTGTATATTCATTGCTTTAAGTTGCAGTAATCCAGCAAACAGCTGCAAAGGGCTAAAAAAGCCACATGATTTGAAGCTCTTGCCAGCTGCCTGCCATCTTTGAGTTAAACACATCAAAAGTTCTTCATTTAACACCCTGGAGAGGGGGGGGTAAAGATGGTGGGAGAAAGACAGAAAATAATGATAATAAATGCAAGCAATGTGTCTGTAAGTGTGTGGGAAAAGTCAAAGGCCTGTTTTACACCACACGTACAAGCACTAAGTGAAGCAGCAGCATGACTGCAGTTGTTCTTTCACACTGACAGCATTGCACCTAGCTTTTTGTTTGTGAACGAATCACTCATTCACTTGACACTTTCTTTTCCCACTGAAGGCTCTTAGTTTTCATTTCCTGCCTTTAAAGACTGACTATAAGCAGACAGCATTCAAGTGTGACTATCTTCTACAGATTCAAATTGATTCTTCAATTCTAAACATCGTTTTTCTACGTTAGTAACACATTGTCAGAACAAAAAAGGGGGAAAGTCAGCTGTGAGGGCAGTGTAGCACCCATATATTTCGTTTTTAAAACAATATACCACCATTTTTGCATTTGTAATTGCAGTGTAAATGCATTCATGCCACCTCTGAACTGCATTAAACAGTCAATGTAAATACATCTAAATGCCACTTTAGATGCAGCATATCTGACACGTCTACAAGTGCAAAAGTGTCTTGTTGTTACTGGTGATTGCCACCCCTGTAGTGTCTTATTCTGATTTAATTTTTGGATTACATAGAATAATGAGAGGCAGAATCATGTCAGTTCAATTTGGCTTGTTCCAGCAGCGGAGAAAATTGTGAAGTAAAAGATGAGTCTGCTTTGTTATCATTTGTGGGGAAATGCTAATGATGCTTAAACACACTTTCTAGAGTCTCTTAAAGGCTATATTTGCACACACACACATTTTAATAACGGATAAGAAAACTTGTTTTGGTGTTTGTTTTTTTATGTGTTATAAATGATGAGTCGCTGAATTATTCACACAACCACTCACTTGACACAAAAACTAAATGAATCAGTGAAAAAGCTGAAATCTTTTTAGTGAATGTATTCAAATGATTCAAAACCCCCACTAGTGTAGGGCCCTACAATTTCCGCGTTCACGGAATCACAGACGAAATCGCGGAATTGGCCAATAAACGCAGAATCTAGTGTTAACGCGGAATTCCGCGGGATTTTACCTATTTGGAATGAAATTTGTTTTTTGTGAGGAGAAGAACGTATGTCTGGGGTAAATGTAGACAGGGAAGCAAATCTGGGCGACAGATTTGATGCCGGCTGAAGACGGCATCAAAACAATAGCCGCGTTTCCACTGAAAGCATGGCGAAGCGGCTCTCCACGGCTCTGCTTTCGTCGGCGAAAAAGGAAAGAAACGCATGCACGCGCATGCACACACACACAAAGTCCCCTCCGTGCACATCTGTCTATGAGGTGCCCGACCGAGTGTGAGAGCGCACGCGAGTGTGTCCGAAAGAGGCGCGAGAGACCGCGTGTGTCCGAGAGCGCTCGACAGTGCGTGCGAGAGACAGAAGCTGCGTCCCAATGTGCAATTTGTGCATACTATGCCCGAAATAGTATTGACAGTTACTAATGTCGCATACTATTTAGGATGGATAGTATGCACATTCAGGACGCAGCTAGAGTGTGACTTTTATTTCAACTTATATAAATTAATATAATTTATTTTACAGGACAGTTAAAAGCTCATAACCATATTTTGTTGTTATTTGAAGTACTCAGAGTGCAGTGTTATGTTGCATCATGCAGTATTTGTCATTTTAATAGTAAATGCCTATTTTATTTGTGTACATTTTAATAATTAACATTAAAAGCACACTCTTTTTACAACTAAAATAACAGTAAAGGGTACAAAAAAATTAATTCCCAAAAATTAAAACGGAAAAAATGGAATTTGCAAAAATTTAAAAGGAAAAAACGGAATTTGGGAAAAAATAAAACGGAATAAGAATTTTGAATAAAACAAACAATCTTTATGGTGGTATACATGCAGTTTCCCCCTGGTGTTGTAAATCAAACATTTTTCAAGAGATCGTCTCAAAGTTGGAAATTCCAATATCGTGAAAAACTACAGAACAATATCTCTACAAAGAAAAAAAAATGATTTCTAGGTCAGAACATTAAGAATTTCAGCCACGAATTATATGAGTTATTAGACAATTTAAAAACTGCTTGAAATTGACTTCAAATCAAATTTACATGAAAGCACTTTTAGATTCACCATTGGCCAAGCGTTCACATCTGCAGTGTGTTTATGGCCAAAGTGTGTGAGGGTGACAGGAAGTTTGAGGGCACTTTAGGTCCTGAGAGTCTTCTTAAAAAGAAACCATATTAAAGTTAATGCTAAGAACAGGAAGTCAGGTGATACAAAAAAAAAACACCCGCTCAGTCAATACACCACAGACAAGCATACATGAACAGAGAGAGAAAATAGGTTAGTCACAGAACGCTTAGTCAAAGCTTTGAGCTGGGCCGCCACACACAGCGAAATAGATTTGGTTGTGGTTCCTGGCACAATGAGGTCTTTCACATGCTGCCCTGAGGGTGGTCCACTTTGGCCGATCCTATCAAGCGGCCCTCCACAGTGAGATATCTCACCAGTCACCATGACAACAACCTACCAAACACAGAGTGCTCACACAGGTGCGTCAAGCCACACAGGTGCTTTCGGTCGGAGAATAGAGAGGGGTCATGGGAAAGGATAGAAAAAGGGGTTCTAAAGACTGAAGTATACAGTGAAAGGCTAGTAAGAAAGCACACATCAAGATTGTACCAGTCTTTATACATCTACCCACCACGTTCTGATATCTGTCGCCTCGCAGGGGAGCCGATGACTTAACATTTATGTAAAGGTCAGATCTATATGTGAATTACTCACACATACAGTACAAGCGCACAATCACACACACATCTTCAAACAGGACATTCGATTTATCCATGCACAAAAAAAAATAAAAATAAAAATAACATACATAAAAGAAGACAGAAACTAGATCTCCACGAGTCAAACTTGAGGCCAAAAAGGGAGAGAAAGCTAAATATTATTTATATAAATATTATTTTTTATATAATATAAAATATAATTTCATAAAAATGTAATATGTTATGTTCAATTAAGTTTTTAGCGCATTCTGATCACTGATTTATTCTGCTTTTCACAATTAGTCGTAAATAATTTGATAAATCACAAACGTATTTATTCCACGGACCATGCAAGTTTTGAAAAAGTCAATTATTAAAACTGTAAAATGAATGTTTAGATTTATTATATCACTTTAACAGGGGCTGAAAAGAAACACACTGTCAACATACAAAATAAATATTGTCCAGATAATATCTTAATTTGTATTGGCTTCAGTACAGTAACAATATGAATGTCATACAATACTTTATAAATGTGATTAAAATATCCCTCTTAATATTTTCGCACATTGTATAAATAGGCCTTTATTCATGAAAATATACAGCTGCCTGTGTATTTTAGGAATTGGAGCCCTAGCAAAAGACCTAGGGGAAGTCTGTCCCAGACCGAAATTAAATTAAATGTAGAACAAATTGAGACTTTTTCTTCCCAATAAACTCCAAGTAATCCCATTCCTAACACCTTTTTGCCAACAGATTTGCCAACAAATATAAGTCATCTGAAATCAAGGGTTACGAATACATTATAAACTCATCTAAATATTCCTCATCAAATTTTCAACCTGAGCCAAGGTTAATTCTTAACGGAGTAATTCATTAATCCCATTAAGCTCTGAGAGTGCAACATCAGAGGGATCAACATTCTCCTGAGCTCAATGCTACCATGTTTGTCGATGTCTCCTTTTTCTACCAAGTCATCTTATGAAACAAGACCTATTTGAAAGGCTGAGATGAAGAAAGCAGAGGGCTTTTGTTACGTCCTCCTCTCACAGGAAAAGAACCAGATATAAACGTATGCCTCAGCATCAAACCCATGAGCGTGGGGTAGATGAAACCGGTAGCATGCTGAGAATCGTGCATGTGGTAAAGTGAGAGGAGGTGGGTGTGCTCCTTTCCTTGCATGTGTGAGGTGGCCAGAAAGTTGTGTATTTTTGTTTAAAGTCGGTGCCCAAGTAAAACATAAAGGCATCATTACTCGTGTGGACCCTCGCTGAATGAGCAACCTCCCCACTTGAGCACTGAGGCCGCCTTATGGATAACATACGTCTGCGGGGGAAAAGGGAGGTATAGAGAGCGGCGAAATGAAAATAAAAGCTGCGAATCAATAATCATGTTTGACAACGGCAACTGACTGGAACTGGAAATATTTCAGAGAGGAACGCAACTGTGCGAGATGCAGCAGTTCACAGGGTGTGTTTTGTCAAAGGCGGCCACTGTTACCACTGCCAAAAGTTGCATTCCACCCCCAGACTGGATGGCTTTAGGATCTGCACGCAGGCAGGAGGGGGGTTTGGTGATTTTCATCATACTTCACTAACGCCCTGTGTTTTGATAGCGTCAGAATTAATGAGGAACATGTCCACCTTGCACATACATCAAACGTTAAGTCCATACATCAAACCACAGGCTAGGAAAATAAATGCAGACTTATACTACGGTTCCAGTTCTTTCTAGTTTCACCCTAGAAAGCAAGAATATTCCCTCAAATATGTGGTTATTTTGAACTTCAAGAAATGTTATATAGATGTTTTAAACAACTGACTGAAGCTGAAAGTCTTGAGGACAGAATGGTGCAGTAGGTTGCGCCCTCACAACACTTTATTTTGGTAAATTCCAACACGGCAAGTCAGAAAGTTTGTGTATGTGTTTCTGCCCAGTCAGCCAAATGGCAGAAAGAAATGATGTGCATGCAAGGAATCAGCCAGAGGATTAGACCGCACTTTCAACTATGCTGCTCTCCCTCTCTTAGAATACTATGTAGAGTGCAAAATGTATGTGTACAGTAGAGGTTGACCGATTAATCGGCCCATTTTTGGCATTTTTCAACATAATCGGCATTGGCCAGTCTCCAAGTATAGAGGGAATGCATTGACGTCACTTTTCCGCCCAGAACAACCCCCTTCAGCCTGACTGAGTGGCAAAAGATCTGCTGCGTGACTGGATTTAATAGGGGAAACTGCGAAAATGCGACTAAAACGAACAATTTTATCAATTTAAACTAATTGTTGGACTCAATATAGTGTTCCTTACAACTTACTAAAGATCCAGTGATCCATGGATATTGACATGCAGCCAGGAATCGTGTTGCCTGACATTTATGTTTGCCTGATTTCGAACACAGAGGAAATAAAAGCAATATAGACCTAAACATAGAGCAAATTTGCATGTGAACACTATATAAATAAATCATTTAAAGTTATTTTTTTCTCCTTTTTTGTGATAGTTAGGTTGTCCATTTGTCTGCTGAGAGTGATTGCTAATGAGAGAAAAACACGACAAACAGTCTCAGAGAGCAGTGGAGCTTTTAGCTTTCGGAGTTATGAAAACAAAACGTAGGCTCTTGAAAAACTTTACAAAAAATCATTTTTCCTACAAAAAAAAAAAATATATATATATATATATATATATATATATATATAATTTATCAAGCTTTTTCTCCAAATGACTCTTTCTATTCATCTCCATATCTGAGGGGATATATATTTCCAGAGGACCCCAATACGTGACGAACCCGGCTGGGACATGCTTATAGCTTCGAGAGCATCCCTATGCCCTACTCCCTTCAAAGGGCGGAACCTTGAAGTGGGGACTTTGGAGTGAGCAGGGCCATAATGCAGCCGTTCAGGAAAGCACTTGGTGAAGGGAGCAACAAAATACAACATAATTTCCACATTATTTTCACCTGGGCTGTTCCCATGACAACGTAGCATGGTGTCCATCAGCCGAATAGCTATTCTTACGCCTTAGTATTGGTGTTAACATAACTGAACAACTTCCTATGAAACTTATTTCAACATAACATGCCAATATGTGTACTATTGTATTTAACCCTCTGATGGTCTCTGGCCACTTCTGACCGAATAATTTTCTGTTTAAAAAAAAAAATAATAAATAAAAAATAAAAAATCACAGCTTCATCGGAAGGTTATGATACTTGGTGACTTTTCTGGCATTTGGTATGTGAATAAAAAAAAAAAATTAGTTCATGATCCGAGCATTCTAAGTGGTCATAAAAAAAGTTACAATTTTGGTCTTCGGTCAAAAATTTAAATATAGGTGTCCGGTCACTTCTGAACAGGAAGGCTCAGGACGTGACTCCTAAACAAAGACCATCAAAGGGTTAACTGATTTATAGATTAATATCTTTATTTTTAATTTTAGTTGACTCTTCTCTTTGTATTCTGATGAGATTGAACATATACTTTTTGAATACTTATTGGGGTTGTCACTTATTGGGGTTCCCTGGAAACATTTCCGTTGTGGTCTGTGCTATTTGCAGGATGTTTCTGTATTTTGTTATGTTGTGAGTATTTTGAGCACACATGTGTTGTGAAACAAATGAAGATGTTTTCTGAATTTGCGTGTTTTTTTTTTATTCGCATGTGTTTTCTTCAGTGTCGGCACATTGAGCTCTCTTGGCCACTGTAGATAATATACCATTCAGAACAATTATAGACCAACATCGAACCTTCCTTTCATTGCCAACTACTTGAGAAGGTCGTTGTGACACATTTACAGTCACATTTTTAGGGAAAAATCGTTTTGAACCACTTCAATCTGGTTTTCTGTCCCTATCCCAGCACAGAAACAGCACTTTTAAAAGTGATAAATTATCTCCTTATGGTTTCTGATTCTGGTGCCCATAGTATCCTGGTTCTTCTTGATTTCAGTGTAGCACTGTGTGCCACTCTACACTTCTTTCTCAACTGTCTGCAATAAGCATCACTGGTGCTGTTCTCCAGTGGTCAACATCATATCTATCGGCTAGGCAGCAATTTGTTATAGGATAAGTGAGAATCGATCCAGTACCGTCACTATTTTTCATGGTGTACCTCAAGGTTCTGTACTTGGTCCTCTTTTATTAATCATTTATGTGCTGCCACTAGGACAGATCATTAGACGGCATGGTCTCAACTTTCATTTTCATGGTCTCAACTTTCATAGTTACACTGATGATATTCAAATGTATTTCACTGATAAACCTAATCTCACTTTTCCACCCCCTTCTGTTATCTCTTGGCTTTAGGAACTTGGATGTCAGATAACTTATTAAATCTTAATGCTGGTAAAACTAAAATCCTGTTGATTGGCCCTAAATCACAGAGTTTATTCCGGCATGACATTTTTCATTGATATTGATGGTGTCCAGATTGGATTGTAGTAACCAAATAAACCATAGAAACCATAAAAACATAACTACTCTGATTACGAGTATTTTAAAATGCAATATAATCTAATTACAAGTAGGCCTATTAATTTCCATGTGATTACGTAATCCAGGTTACATATAATCAGTTACTACCCAGCACTATGTGTGGGTGTTAAGTAGGGAAGAAAGATTTTCCATAGTCTCAGACCATCATCAGTTTGTATCAGCGAGACTCCATGAACTGATGTCAGATAACTGAGACGTATAAAATGAGCAGTGCTGTGGGTCCCAAGGACCAGGAGCAAAAGCCACTGGTGGAGACACTACAATGTCAACATACTCCATCAAAATGACTAACGACCTAACACCACGTTTCATTATTTTTCATAGATGAAGTCAACATGACTGAGCTAGACTTGTCCAGGCTGAGTAAATACAGCTTGATCTCCAACTAGTCACCAAGAGGAATACAACATGAGTACAAAATGTTCACAGTATAGCACACTGAATCAAAGATGTAATGTGTGGCCAAGTTCCACGAGGTCATAAACCTCATCAATGCTAAAGTAAACTTTATATTAAGCAGAGCTCGGTTTGTCCCTCTTAACTATAGCAAGCAATCAGCTATGACTGCACTTCAGAGCACAAGAGACGTAGTTGGCCACTGTGCTGAAAAGCCAAAAGTGATGCATTAGATTTGAATAATGCACTGTGAACCATTCTAAAACCCTTGATTGGTACCTTTTATAAAACCACAAGTCTGCCACATGAATTTAGACACTTAATGAGACAGGATTCTCTTTGGCACACCACAGTTAGAAAGGGATTAATTAAAGAAAAAGACAAGTAAAAAGGGTTAATGGTGCCAACACACAGATTCTCTAAGAGAAGTCGGCGGAACTGCAGCATTAGGAATACAAATGTTAAAGCCGACTGAAGAACAACTCCATCCAATACGGTCAGCACACACTCCATGAGAGGTTTTAAAACCAATTAGTGAATATTGATGAAGCAACTGAAGGTATTAGGTGCCACCAATGAATTAAAGGCTATGAGCTTAAGACCATTATTTCCAAAGTAAAAGGCTACACTGACAAATCACTACAAGCACTGCACAAAGTGACAGCTTTAGCACTTATTTTTACACATACAAATTCTTAATTACTTTATACGAGTAGTAGCGCAGATGACTTTGGCTACATTCACAATGGAACCGAATGCAGTCCATTTTTTTACAACCCCTTATGTGTAATACAGATCTGTTTTTTTTTTAACAATGACATTTCACACTGAATGTCATATTAAAGTATATATTATGAAATCTGTTATGTTGGTTGCATATGGTTTAAAAAAAAAAAAAACTTCACCACTCTGGTATTGACTCTACAAATAGTGTAACCAAGTTAAAAATAAAACATTTCCTAATCTTTTGGATGCTTCAGCGTCGTGTATTATTATTGTAGAAAATAAATAATAATAAAAATATCTCTAAAACTGTCCCATGAATTTTGAATTCATCTATATTATTTTTTTTTACAGGTTGCATCATGACATTTAACCTGATTTAGCCTTGCCTTGTCATAAAAGGGTGCAGTTATTAGAGACTTTTTGACCTTGACAATCATGAAGGTCTGCAAGTGTTCTCTTTTTGATGTCATTTCCTGTTTTTTTTCCATATATGTTGTTTGCACCACATGATTTGGATGACAAATATATTATTAAAAAAAATATGATTATTATTAATTATTATTAGTGGTGCTTGCCAAAGGTAATATTATTACTTTCATCCATTTCAAGGTATAGTTCACTTTGAAATTAATTTTTGATATGTTTTAGCTTACTATTGGCGGCAATGGAAGACGATTTCCAAACCAATGTTCCAAACAAATCTGACGTCTGACCTATAATGCTGCCTGAATCATAATCATACACTGTTCTTTCGTTGGCCAGAGGAAAACTGCCCCTCAAACTGTCACCTTTTCCATCGTTGTTGCCATTGGCTTGGCTTGCTTAGTTGGGGAAATTAAATTTTACATTTTATTTAATATTCAACAATAATATTGATCTGCCTGTAATATTGACACTATTATACAAGAAATAAACTGAGCTGGACGATGACTATTACTGTATACTCCAGAGCGCGCATATATATATATATATATATATATATATATATATATATATATATATAAATAAACAAATTAAAAAAAATTATATACATATATTTATATATATATATATATATATATATATATATATATAATTAATTAATAACTTTTTAAAAACAAAAATAGAAAACATCACTGAACTTACTTAAGCCTTTTTGCATTATTTTCCTGTTATATCTGTAAAGCTGATTTGTATTGTAAAAAGCGCTTTTTATAAATAAATGTGACTTGACAAAAGAAATTGGTCAATTTGGCTTGCTGTAAACATAGCCATATACTGTATACATAAGGTGTTTAGGGTGTTTTTCCACATATGGAAAGACATGTCCGCATATGACATATCTTTTCAAGGAATTTCACTGACCCTAAACAAAAGAGTAATAAGTCTTGAATATGTATTTCTTAATGGCCACCGTGTCTCAGACACTTTGTGTATGTTGACCGAGATGCTTCCAACAAACCAAGCAATGGCTCTCTATCACAGTAATGCACTGTCCCCATTTAACCTTTTTTTAGATAATGAAACATAACACACATGCTGCCTTAAACACCAGCTGACTGGATGGGGTTCAGGAAAGAGAGAAGAACAATCCACACCCTAACTAGTGGAGCAGCCTCCTGCAGATTGTGAACTGTCAGTACTGAAACACCCTCCGCCTACTTGCTCTAATGAATCTGCTAGAATTCACAGGCACATTGGCAGATGTTCCAAAGGTCTGCCACTCTCTCATTTGTGCCGCCCACCTCAAAGCACTCGTTTCAGATCTTGCTCTCATAATCAGAGTCTTCTCATCTTTTCTAAACCACAGCATATTAACTAAAAACTTCTCATGGGAAAATATCTCTCACCTTCCAGTTTACACAGCTCAGACATGGAGTTCTTTGTCAACACGTTGTTCAAAGGTGATGTCTGTAAACTGCAAGTTTAGATTGCAGTGAAGACCGTTTAAGTCTCTGAAAGGTTCTCAGTGACTGGGTCTCATGTAGTCCCGGAGCATTATTCAATCCTCTCTGAACCATGTGGAACTGCTTAAACACAAACACAAACACAGTGTGTAAAGCCAATCTCCAACTGTCACAGGACATTGACCTTCATCCTCAAGTGCAATATACAGTGATTGCTTTCACAGATGTGTTCTGTTCTAACAAAACTTATCAAGAAAGTTCCAGCAACTCATTCCCTTTCGGTTTATCTCTAATTTTCACCTTATCACATCCCATAATTTACATGAAATTGTCTATAACTAGCCTTCCAATGATATTCTGTTCAATTATATTAGTCAAAATGAAACAATAAAATAAAATATTTCTGCATCTCGCGATTGTTTTTGAGCCAGTCACCTGATCCTTTAATATTGCCATCAATGCCAATAATGAACCTTTATCTGATAACTATAACAGTACAAACAGGCATAGTTCTAAAAATCCTTCTAAGGCTATGTTTACATGGAAACAATTCTGAAGAGAAAACGCAAGAGTGGCGTCTGTGTTATCACTTTTTATTCTGCGTTTAGACGAGTGTTTTTGATGGGAAATCTGCGTGCATATGGTGACGTAAAAGTGAATGAAATTTATTGTAGTGTGCACTCCAGGGCTCTAGGTGGCAACGTGAAGCACTGCCACGTCAGTGCGCCTGCGTACAACCTTCACTGTCAAGCAGACTTATGATTGACAGTGAAAAAAATTATCCTAATTTTTAAGATTTCCACTCTGAAGGGTGGTTTCACTTTTTTCCGTTTTTAAGCCCCAAAAATGCCGTCGCCATGTAAACAAAAGGCACATCCGATAAAATATTTTTCTTGTGTAAACAGGGCCTAAGTATAAAAGAATAGCCACATCACAACTTATAATAACGGCACAGGAGGAGGATATCACTGGAATCACTTTCAGAATGAAGAACAATGAAAACACTGACAACCAATGAGAATCCACCAAACTTTAAAGAGCTAGAGAATTTAAAGCGACAGACGGTTTATTTTCATGTTAGTAAAGTAAGTACGTTATTAATGCACTCTTGTCATTTTGTTCTATATTTATTTTTTTGGTTTTAACTTTTGGTTCAATTTTTAATTACGTTTTTCAGTTTTAGTAATTTTAGCACTTCATTTCATACTTTAAGCTGATACATACTTTTATTACTGAAATCTAATACTCTTTAGACGCAACACTAGTCCATTCCATGCTTTAAGAGCCCTCTAAAATAACTGTACCCTTTGTAAAATAATCAGATTCAGATACTTAAAAAAACTATGGAGATTACATTTTTAATTAATTCAAAAGCCTAAAGAAAATACCAAAAATATATAGTACACATACAGCTGGCATTTTGTAGATCACAGAGATTAAATAGATGAAATTAGTACAGTAATGCATGCTAAAAATTGCACAGGCAAGAAATAAAGTATGAAATCTTGTGAGCCCACAAGCTACAAAACCAAACCACAGAAATTTATCTCATTCAGCTCAAATTACATTTTCCCCAGGAGTCAACTAATAAGGAAAAAGGAATAACAGAGGAATGAATTCAGGAAAACAGAAGTAATATGTAGGTGTCAGGGTGTGAGTGAGAAGCAGCAATGGAAAACAGGCAAGAAGAGGAAGAGGAGGTTATTCTGGGTGGAACAAGGAAGCTTGGATGTTGTGTGCCAATCTGAACCATAAAGGGATTTTCTGATGAGAAAGCAGGAAAGAGGATGGGAAGAGAGAGGATAGGAGACTTCACAGTACAGTAACATCTGTGATGCATTTGCATTGAGCTGCGAATAGAGCACCAGGTTCATGTGCTGGAGAGCAATTCGCAACAGAGTCACTGCTCAGGATATCTATCTACACAAATTTAAGACTTTTATAGACTTGAACAAATAAAATTAATACTGGACTAATACTAATTCTGTATGGTATGCACCAAGACTTACAATGACAATTGAATTTAAAGGGGTGGTTGATTGCAATTTCACTTTTTTCATTTTAAATAGTGTGTAATGTTGCTGTTGGTCATGCCCGGATTAACATAGTTTTGTGTCACATGTCACAAATGTGTCACATGATCCTTCACAAATCACTCTAATATGATGATTTTATGCTCCAAAAACATGTATGATTATTATCCATGTTGAAAACAGTTTTTTACATTTTTATTTCAGGATTCTTTGATGAATAGAAAGTTCAAAAGAACAGCTTTTATCTGAAATGGAAAGCTTTTGTAACATTAAACACTACCCTTTAAAAAGTTTGGGGTCAGTAAGAATTTGTATTTTATTTTTTGGGGAAATAAATAAGAAATCAATACTTCTATTCATCAAGGATGAGTTACATTGATCAAAAGTTACAGTAAAGACATTTATAATGTTAGAAAAGATTCTAATTAAATAAAAGCTTTCTATTCATCAAAGAATCCTGAAATAAAAATGTAAAAACTGTTTTCAACATGGATAATAATCATACATGTTTTTGGAGCATAAAATCATCATATTAGAGTGATTTGTGAAGGATCATGTGACACTGAAGACTGGAGTAATGATGCTGAAAATTCAGCTTTTTTTCAGAGGAATAAATTACATTTTAATATATATTAACATAAAAAAGTCATTTTAAATTGTCATAATATTTCACAATATTACTGTGTTTTTTGTGTATTTTTTATCAAAAAATTGCAGCCTTGGTGAGCAGAAGAGACTTCTTTTAAAACACAAAAAATCTTACCGATCTCAAACTTTTGACCGGTAGTGTATGTTACCATGGTGTTCTGTGTTTGACATTGTGCACCTTGGCTTCTATATATATAACCATTTACCTCAGCTTGTTGAGTTATTTGTGATTAACCACCACCTGTGATGTCCTTATGATTATCTCTTACCATCTACGTTTATATGTTGGTTGTCAGATGTTAAAGATAAAAACAGATTTTAATAGCAGTATGGCCTCGCTAAATCAGCAGAAAGGGGCTGTTGTTGGATTTATGACGATCACTATTTTTAATTGTAAAATGTACAGGGTTGCTGACTGTGTAAACATTTTACAGAATTATTCTGCAACCACTGATGTGTTTTCGCTGTTGTTCTAAAATTACAAGTATTTTCCTCCTTAGTTAGGCCCCGCATGATAAACATAAGCATTAAATAGAGCAATATACTCAGAAAGGCCTGTCTCAACTCCATTGTAATGCCCTATGGGGAACCAGATGTGCCCTTAGTCTCTCCAAATGTGCAAAAGTGTGAAGAACGTAGAGCAGCTCCACTTCAAAACAACATAATGAACACTTGCAGAAAAAAATGTGCGCATTCAAACCACACATAAACATGACATAAACTTATACCAGTTGCTAGAAACCGTCAGCTTGTCACATGAGAGAGCTGGAAAACTTCATGAGTGGTGCGGCTGGGCAGAACCCGTGGAGCCTTGCCTGCGCATCCCTACAGTTTAGTACCGTCAGCAAATTCGCACTCAGTTTCGAGACAGTAAAACATCAGGCTTTCTTGGCTGCATGGAGAGCGATAGACGGGGAGTAAGTAAATCAAAGCATATGCTGACAGAAACTCACTCTAATTTCAAAGGCCTCCACCACGATCTTGACAAGGCCCTAAGATACCAAACTATTAAAAACATAAGGGGGTGCCAAAACAACCGCTGTGATGCTGGGAAGAAAATGAATGCTGCGAATGATGCCTGATGTCACGGTGGAGCCGGAGAGCTCTGACTCCAAAAAAACTTAAATTAATTTCTAAAATAATGACCCTTGTACTGAACAGATGCATAACTACACTGGAAGGCATAGGGAGGCGATGCAGTTCTCATGCACGGAAGCGTTTTCGGGTTCATCTCCCTCATCCTAAAGCATGTCTGAGAGCTAGAAGGTGTCTATTTACCTTTCCAATAAGAAGACAGAAGTGGGCTCATGAGTTCAAGACAATAGAGCTGCCAACCAGAGTTCGCTCCTCTACTAGGCCTACTACCTCACACACACACTATGATTTATGGGTAGTAATTACTTCACTGCCGGTGACATCATCTCACCACGCTTCCCGCACAAAAGTGACTAATTAGCTGTGCTGTCTTCTGATGCCTGCAATGTCTTTTTTTTCTTCTATTTTTTTGTATGGAAGACAAGGCATGTCAAAACAAGACATTTCAACAACCCAAGGCAACACAGCTATCTCTGTAGCAACCTTTCTAAGCAGGCATACATTATACACCATGTCTGTCGCTCTCACACACGCATACACAAACACAGTGTCTCTAAACCCCAGCAGACGGCCTCTAAACAATTTACTTGGAGAACAAATGCAGTGATGGGTAGAAGTTTCCGTTGATCCCCTTGTCGGTTTCAAAAAAGACAAAAGGATGCGTTTGAAAAGGCTCCTTATACCCTTATAAAGTGCACTATTTGCAACCAATTGTAGTGGTAACCAAAAACATAGTGGACATGATCAAGGGCACAACAAGTGTATAACTGATACACAAAATACACCATTCACTGCAAGAAAATTCTCGACCGAAGATATCCAGGGTCCAAATTCACTCTGTATTCACTCTAAAAATTGCTGTAATTATGCAGCAGTTTGCCAGTAACTTACTGTAGATTTAAATTAATGTATATTTACTGGCAACGGTTTGTTCAAAGTTAAATGAACATTTAACATTAACACGTCTTTGTCTTTACATAATAAAAGCTATAAAATAATCTAATGCAAAGCATTCTGGGAACCAGAAATCTTCATCAATCTTTTTCAGTTTTTTTTTTTGCTTCAGATTTTGGTTCCCAGAATGCTTTGCATGATGCTGTTATATTAGTTTTATTCTGTTAAGATAAAGACTTGTTGATGTTTAATGTTCATTTAACTTTGAACAATCTGTTGCCAGTAAATAACATCAATTTAAATCTACAGTAAGTTACTGGCAACTAGCTGCCAGGTTTACTGTAATTTCGACAGATTTTTTTTACAGTGAAATTTTAGATATAGCCATTAAGTATTCACTTTGTGGTTGGCTGCATCCGAAAGCTTAGGTAATGACAAAGCTAACCTCACGAAAGGGATACATTTGGTGATAAATTAGTGAATATTTAATTACTTCAATAGTAAATTCTCACTAGAAATGACATCAAAAGTGGACAACTTTGCTCAAATAACATGCATAAGCACCAACTGCGACTTTCAGATTCCATGATCTACAGTGGGGCCAAAAAGTATTTAGTCAGCCACTGATTGTGCAAGTTCTCCTACTTAGAATAATGAGAGAGGTCTGTAATTTTCATCATAGGTACACTTCAACTATGACTCGAGAGACAAAATGAGAAGAAAAAAAAACAGGAAATCACATTGTAAGATTTTAAAATAAGTTATTTGTAAGTGATGGTGGAATATAAGTATTTGGTCACCCACAAACCAGCAAGATTTCTGGCTCTCACAGACCTGTACAACATTTTTAAGGCTATGTTTACACGGAAACGATTCTGAAGAGACAGCGCAAAAGTGGCGTAGCGTTATCACTTTATTCTGCGTTTAGACGAGCGTTTTGGTGGGAAATCCGCGTGCATATGGGTGACGCAAAAGAGTGTGCAATTCAATGTAGTATGCACTCTAGGCAGCTAGGTGTCAATGTGAAGCACAGACTTTTGCGCTTTACCGTTTACACGGGAACGCGGCGGTGGAGCATTTTTAAGATTTCCACTCTGGAGGGTGGTTTCACTTTTTTGCGTTTTTAAGCCCCGAAAATGCCGTAACGGTGTAAACGAAAGACACATCCGATAAAATATTTTTACGTTTTCACCCGCAAGCGTTCTCATGTAAACAGGGCCTAAGAAGCTCTTCTGTCCTCCACTCGTTACCTGTATTATTGGCACCTGTTTGAACTCGTTATCTGTATAAAAGACACCTGTCCACCGCCTCAAACAGTCACACTCCAAACTCAACCATGGCCAAAACCAAAGGACAACCAGGAAGAAAATTGTAGACCTGCACCAGGCTTGGAAGAGTGAATCTACAATATGCAAGCAGCTTGAAAAAATAAACTGTGGGAGCAATTGTAAGAAAATGGAAGACATACAAGACCAATGACAATCTCCCTCCAATCTGGGGCTCCACACAAGATCTCATCCCCTGGGGTCAAATGAACATGAGAATGGTGAGCAAAAATCCCAGAATTACACGGAGGGACCTGACGAATGACCTGCAAAGTCATACAGGCTACCATAAGTAACACACTACACTAAGAGGGACTCAAATCCTGCAGTGCCAGGCGTGTCCCCCTGCTTAAGCCAGTACATGTCCAGGCCCGTCTGAGTTTGCCAGAGAGCATATGGATGATCCAGAAGAGGATAGGGAGAATATCATGTGGTCAGATAAAACCAAAATAGAACTTTTTGGTAAAAACTCAACTTGAAGGAAGAATGCAGAGTTGCATCCCAAGAACACCATACCTACTGTGAAGCATGGGGGATGAAACATCATGCTTTGGGGCTGTTTTTCTGCAAAGTGGACAGGAAAACTGATTCAAGTTGAGGGAAGAATGAACAGGCGCCTAACCAGTCTCCATACCTTAAACCCATAGAAAATATGTGGAGGGAGTTGAAAGTCTTGTTGCCCAGCGACAGCCCCAAAACATCACTGCTCTAGAGGAGATCTGCAAGGAGGAATGGGCCAAAATACCAGCAACAGTGTGTGCAAACCTGGTGAAGACTTACAGGAAACGTTTCGACCTCTGTCATTGCCAACAAAGGTTATGTTACAAAGTATTGAGTTGAATTTTTGTTATTGACCAAATATTTATTTTCCACCATAATTTACAAATAAATTCTTTAAAAATCCTACCTATGATGAAAATTACAGACCTCTCTCATTATTCTAAGTAGGAGAACTTGCATAATCAGTGGCTGACTAAATACTGTTTGGCCCCACTGTATATTCAGCTCAACTGTCACAGAATAGAATGCACAGGATTGTTGGGAAAACATCGGCAGAGAAGGATACATCTACACTGCCTTCAAAGATTGTTCAGATGAACCTCAGGAGACTGGAAATTAAGCTAACTATTGGATTCAGACATGCCTTGGAATGTACCCTCCAAAGGTAGCATTTTTATCCTTTCATACACAGCCGTTGCCAAAGTTTGTGCATCATGTTCATAGTCAATTTGATAAACTACACAGAGGTATGACACCCGTAAGAACTAACTTCATACATCCATCAACAATCAGCTGGTTAAAAGCAACAGCAAAAAAAGGAAAAATTAAATTAATTTTGAGAAAAGGCCAATTGGTTTGATATTTTGAGAACTAATGAAATGGCATTCATGTATTGTTGAGTGTGGCTTCAAGTGTCCAAATGATTTCCTTCTTGGTGTTATAAAGCTACTACAGATTTTTCTGTATTGCACATTATTCCTTTATATTTTTCAGAAAAAGGTTGCTTGTGTCACATCCAATCAATATCAAAATAGTTATTTATTGTACATTCATTCACGACTCACAAGCGAGGAAAAATAATCACTCAATGTAATACTGAACAACAATATGACTTTAAAAGGACCAAGAACACCTGTAATCATCACCACATATTGTACTGTACAACCAGTGACCTCAACATGATTTCATGTCCTTGATGCACCAGTGAGAATCAAATACTTTGTCTAGCAAGGGAATTGATGAAAACATGCCAAAATACTTTCTCTGAGTGAAACATTAAGCATTAATAGATTTCCCCAGCAATTTAACTTGCATTTACACTGATACTGTAACTCACTGTAAGTTTTATTTATTTGTAAAACAACCTCACAACCTTTCCATCTTTCACTTTTCTTTATAAGAACCATTTTTTCTTGATTAAAATTATAATTATTAATTATAATTGATGTCCAAATAATAACATGCAATCATCTTTTAATTATAATGAACTGTTTAAAAATAAAATAGTTTGACTGTCTCGTTTAAATGTAATTACTGTGACAAGTTAAGTGGATGGAAACATAGATAATAATATAATAATGACAATATAGACAGTAATCGAAATATGAAAATTAATACAATGCAGAATGACACAACTGCAAAATAGAATTAGTGAAAAACGATCTACCTGTTGCTAACCTAGTTCTTGAAAAAAAATAGTCGTCAATATAATAATAAAATAAATACTATTATAAAGTTTAGGAGAGACCAAAATGTGTGGGTTCATTCTTTGTTGATATTCCTCTTGTCAATAGTGAAGGTGAGTAAATAAAATTCCCAAAGAGTTCCTTAAAACCAAAGGGCAGGCTTATGAAAAGTCATCACGTAAGTTACTGATATTCCATTCGGTTACTGTGTTCATCCCACTATCGTGTGACCAAGTGAAGTTTGTGACCAGTCAGTTCATTACATGATGAACAAAGGAATACTCCACTCCCCCTTTGTGCTCAACTTTGAGAGCAGGCGCACCAAAACTCCCGCTAAAATATTGCAAAAGCATTTACCTATGTCAGGACGTCATCTTTGAAGAATTTTATCTGTAACATGTTAAAGTCCATTGATGCGTGATCCCGTTTTGTCGTTGTAATCCAAAAGCGTAAAACTTTCAGCGTTCAGATGTTTTGCTTGTATTGATGTTAATGCATTGTCTGCACGTGCTTAGACAGCTCGATAGACCACACCCCCTTCACCCATGACCCCACCCTCTGTCCAATACCATGCCCAGCATGACACCTAACAGTTTCACCTACTAACGTTTGTCAAATAACTTTATTCAAGCTTGTCTGTTTTTTTGTTTTGTTTTGTTTTTAAGTTTGAAAAAAATTTAAGGATTATAAAAATCTTACTTTGACGTGTTTTAGTCAGTAAATTGAGCACTCATGAATAATTTCTTTATTTCTTAACAGCACATCCAGAGATTGTGTTTATTTTTCACTTTTATTTATTCAACTTTTTTTGTTAGTAAATTGCTATATATATATATATATATATATATATATATATATATATATATATATATATATATATATATATATATATATATATATATATATATTACTTATATATATATATATATATATATATATATATATATATATATATATATATATACACGTTCACAAAAGCTATCAGGTTGTATGTGACATGCGTGGATACAAGTTTGTGGATCAGTGTAAATATTTCTAAGTGTTTCTAATCTCTCTAAGTGAACTGATACAAACCATCTGTGCTGCCTTCTGCTAGTGCTAAAGAGTTATTTAGTGTGTTGATTGTGATTAATTAATTTTATTAGAAAAAAATGTATTTGCATAAATATATATATATATATATATATATATATATATATATATATATAAAACACACACACATATACATACAAACATACATACATATACAAATAATAATAATAATATACAAGAAAAAATATAAATAATAGCAGATTTTTTATCTTCAAAAGTTTACATTATGCTTTTATTTTTTAGACATCTTTTATTCCATTTTAGTACTGCCCTTCAGAAGCTACATAAGATGCTACAACTCTGATCATCTAATTCAAAAGGTTTTTTGTTTTTTTGTGTGTTGAGCTAGCTTTTCCAGGTAGTATTAAATAAATGAATAAAAAATGCAATTTTTATAATCTCTTTTATTTAGTTACAAATAAATGTTGGTAACCCTGAACCCCTGTGTGTGTGTGTGTGTACATGTTTCTATCCCGGTGGGGACTTAAACCTGAATGCACACAGACTCATGAGGACTCATGTCACAACTGTGGGGACCTAAATTGAGGTCCCCATGGATAAACACACATACAAATCATACAGAATTTTTTTTTTTTTTTTTTTGAAAATGTAAAAATGAGGGTGGGTTTAGGGATGGGGCAGTGCAAGGGGATAGAATTTACAGTTTGTACAGTATAAAAACTATTGTCTATGGACAGTTCTCACAAATAGTAAACCAGAATGTGTGTGTATTATTGTACACACACACACACACACACACATGTTGTATTAATATAATAATATAATATATGAACTTTGCCTGTGTCATTGACTCCACATAACAAGTCAGTGCATAGCAAGTAACACAGATCCATGAGTTTGCAACCAGCACCCCAACACAATCCATCATCCAAGTCTGCTTGACAGACTGATACATTCATATCTTTACTTTGCACAACTGTGGTATTCAAACGGCTTCCTGTCTCTTTTCTCATTTGGGGGATGTAAACAGATTAACGCAAAAATCTTTCGAGGGCCCCCTCCCTGTTCCCGACACAAACCAGTGCACCCAGAAGGAATTAATTGGTTTCAGCAGTCATCCCTTCTGAACAATCCACTTGAGCGCCCCCAATGTAGCCTCCCGGCAGAGACATCTCATCTGTCTCACACTCCTCCCCCACAGAGCCGACGTCTAGACCCTCTTGCTGCAGTGTGCATCCATGCTCACGCTCGACTAGGGCATTAGGTTCACACCCTGCACTATCAGTTGGGATGATGCTAGATAATGACTCAGGCCGAGTTGCTGAAACACTCAGCTCTTGAGACACTGACAAACCATCTGATCTATTTTTTCCCCCTCATGTAAACATGCCATATCGCCGACATGTAATGTGATTATTGCATGTCTGGATCGTCTCTGTTAGACGCACACTCACCCGCCTGGGTCTTATTGCGGACAACCGGGGAGGGAGGGGTGAATGGATGGATGTTTACTGAGGACTAGAGGATTGAAAACAGTGGTGTAATGTTATTATGCGACAGTTCCCCGTCCCTCCAGGTTCAGTCACTGACATACGTCTCATTTAGAGTGACATGCAGAAACAGAGCTGATGCAATAATCATATTTATTCTCAGCTTTTGAGCTTGATATTTTATATTGGAATGTTTTTAAAGTATTTTTCGATTTCAGTGTTGGCGTAGTTACTGTGTTTTGCCTTTGTGGGGCAGTGCTTCTCTCAGAAATGAACATGCATGTTGTGGTGCAGAAAGATTCTTTGGATTTATGACATGATAAATGTAAGGACAAATTGCATTAGGGAGGGAAATCAGAAAGGGAAACAGTCTTGCAACTGAGGTTCAGTTCCAGCTGATTTTATTTCCTTCTTGGAAAAAGACAAAGTTCTGTGACAGAGGTCCTGACAGGCAGTGACTTGACACAATTGGCTGGCTTTTGAGTTCACTACTCAAATGTTGAGATATGGTATGGCAAGACAAAACAATATTGTACACAGCATATTGCACAAAATGAAACAATAAAACATATCTATATATTCCAAAAGTCATGAACAACACTCTTAAACATAGGGATGTATAAAGATATATGTTCTCGTTCCTGTCATGATATATCATCGTCGGACATAAACACGCAATCTTTTACTTATTTTACAGTCAATGTACATAGAAGTCTTCATGTTGATCCTCTGCCTTAAACACAACTGCTCTACATAAACCTGAATTGAGAAATACAAAATGCTATTCGCCATGCCATAATATACTAAAACAATTAGCTACATTTAGCCAACAAGTAGAAAAGATTAAATATCCTTGTACAATTATGGAGTGAAGATGTACTTCATTGTTCATGAATTATAGGCATTTCGACCGTATCTGTAATTCCATCCAGTGGTTAGAACCGAAACGTGTTCACTATAAAAGCACAAAGAAATCGGTATTCAAAAGGTAACAGTATCCCAAATAAGGACACGATAAATCGCAGCTGTCGCTGCTGCAGCTACATACAACCTCATTCAGCGCGCGCATCGTAGGCTAATGATGATTGGTCGTTGAAATGTAGATACTGTCTCTTTAAGAAGCCTGTGGATTGACACTGTAAACATGTTTTAGGGGGCAGATTCTGGAGACAACCCAACCCCCTGGCTTTAAAAATCGGAAATCCAAACAGCGATATTCACCGATTGACACCCCCTCGATAGATTTTGTACAAAAATACACTCAGAAAATAATGAAACATTTAATCTCCGTTCCATGTGAGAAGTCATCAATTAAATAATACGAAACAAAACTAGCCCTTCCGCGAGAAAGACGGACATGTGCATGTGTAGCCTATACACACAACAGACTGACTAGAACACAACTGACTGAGGGGAGCAATGTTTGGCCGTTATAAATACATCGATATAAAAATGCCAGCGCTTAAAAGTTACTTGCGAGAGAACGAGGATGAAAAAAGTAAAAGGCAGAGAAAGAGAGAGAGAGAGAGAGAGACGCTCCTCGGATGAATTTTGGTCCTGATTTGTAGTGTAAAGAGTCGAATATCATCTGAGTTGCGTCTGAATCCTGATGTCATGACGACAGAAAAGCTGGTGATCGTGATTGTTTTGTTTTTGCGTCTGATACGGCGCTGCTGCCATTCGGTCTCAATGAATCAACACCAGTTACGCTTCTCAACAGCCTTTCGTGGTTACATCGTAATGAAAGCATGCGATTCTGGTCTAACAAACGACTCTGGTAAACAACCTCAAGCGCGAGCACCTCCATTCAGTACCTCCAGCAAAAAAACAAGCATTTGACCAGACTTTTGTTCTCTTTAAAACGTCCCTTTTAAGTCGAAGAGGGCGCACAACATGAACTGGCCACCGCGCAACGCCTTCCTCTGCGTCCAAAGCGCGCCTCCTTCCAGCACCAAACGAGCAAGCTAAGCACTTTCATCTGCACTCTTGTCAGTGGATAATGAGAGCCCACAGTATCTGATGCATGATAAACAAGAGGAATCATGTCGTTGATTCGTCTTCTGACTCATCTCGGAGGATTTTTGCAGTCCTCCAGTCATTTTGATTTTTTTTTCAAGTTCTCCTTTCGTGACTAGCGCTCAATAAGTGAACACCAAGTTTGATATTGTCGATTCGAGCCAGTCCCCTGATATCATCTCGCTCACCTCTGGAGTGCAGTAGTCGGGGAACTCAAAGTGCGAGCCGGAGCCAGACTCAAAGTTGAACTCCAAATCTCTGTCCAGAGGCGCTGTGCCAAACGTGCTTAAGCTGTCAAAGCCGGGACTGGGGTCCGCCAGCTCGTCCTCGAACTCCTCATCCGAGGAGGACGACTGCGAGGAGGACGAGTGCGAGGCGGAGGGCGTCGGAGACGGCGCGCGGGTGTACTTGAAGCGCGCGGCGGGCTCCGCGTCTTCTTTCCCGCTTGCTAGCCCGTCATCATAGAGGCTCAGCGGGTCGCTGGATTCCGCCGAGCTGCTCAGAGTGGGACTGGCCGGCACCGCGACGGAGGGCGGGCTGCTGTCAGAGCTGCATCCCCGAACACATGCCCGCGCTTCGCTGCTTTCTCGGGTATTTGTTTGGCGGCGGAGACCGACCTGGACTTGTAGAGCGCGTGGTGGTCTGCGGGGACGGAGTGGGCGGTCAGCTCGAGCGGCGTGGACTTTCTGTGCGTCCTGCTGAAAGATTTCGAGCTCTTTTTGGATGCAGACTTCGCGCCGGGGCTGCCGCTCACGCGCTCCCCCTTGTCTCCAGTCTTGCCGCTGGATGACTTCACCTTCTTCCGAGGTCGATATTTGTAGTCAGGATAGTCTGCCATGTGCTTGAGCCGCAGACGCTCGGCCTCGCGGATGAAGGGGATCTTGTCGCTGTCCTTCAAAAGTTTCCAGCGCTTGCCGAGTCTCTTGGAGATCTCCGCGTTGTGCATGTCCGGCGACTGTTCCATAATCTTGCGCCTCTCTATCTGCGACCAAACCATGAACGCGTTCATTGGCCTCTTGATGTGCCCCGATGGGGTTTTGCACCAGGCGATGTCCATTTTATCCCCAGCTGAGTTTGGGGAGCCGGGGGTCTGAGACGCGTCCATGTCTCAGGTCCATCTCCCCCGAATCAATAGAATCGCCGGGGAGCACGTCACTGCTGCTGCTGTTGCTGATGTGCGTTTGCTCCACCATAGCCAGGTCTGTGTCCATGCGCTGCAAACAGTCTCAACTTTTAATTGCGCACGAAAATCCTACACGTGCTGCAGCTCGAGACGCGTCTTCTCTCTTCACTCTTGTGTGGAATAAGATTTAGTCAGTCTGGACACAAAGTTGCTGCTGCTGACTGTCTTTTGGTTCAGCACTCCGTCCACAAAGCGCATATCCCTGTCAAGTCCCGGCAACGTCGTCAAATTCAACAGTCTGCCGTTCAACTGCCGGTTCGACTGAAAACGAACCCAGAGTGCGCTCTGGACGCGAAGTATCTGAAGCCGTTTAGTGGAAACGGACAAGTGTCTTCATCATAGTTTGTCGTATGACCATGCGGTAGGTTTAGGCGACTGCACTTTTTCATGCTCTGAACTTCCTATCACCCTTCACAACTTTCAATACTTCTGCTAAACCGCCTCACAAGGATTTATCCTTTTCCGAAGGTATAAAGGAAAGAGATTCCAGCCAATCAGCTGCTGTCACTAGCCTATCCACAGCCAAAGCCACACCTCGTCGCCGTTCATTGGCTGAATATAGTATCTAATAATAATCGGCGCGTGCAATGAGAAGCTTTCTGTCTGACCTCATTCCATCTACACTGCAAACTTAGTTTTAAAGGCACATTATGCACTCCCCCTTTCCTAGATCGCACGCTGAATTTGGCAAGGGTGTAAGTTAGGATAAGCAATTCTGATATTCGATTATGAGCGATAACACGGATTAAAATGTGCTAAAATCGTTAAACCCAGCTTTTCCACAATCAGGTGTTTACTTTTTTTTCTCGCGGGTATTGCATAAATCATAGAGGGACTGCATTTTTTTTGTTTTACTTATAATATTCAATAGCGATATGAATAGAATGTTCTAAAAAACAACAAAAATAATAATCGCTCATTCATTAATATTCAGCATACACAGCACCGCGCGTTATTTATTTATACACAAAGACAGCGCGCGCCCACATGCCACGCGCTTCTCCATTCAAAGGCAGCATGTTCTTGTTTGTGTTGTTAGCTCGCGCGTTTCAGTTATAGGGTTGCAAAAAAATAAAATATTGATAGAAGTGTTTTATGGTTGGTCTATTTCTTAAACAGCCCATTTCTTATTCTTCCAAATTTTGTTTTTCTAGCTAGGCTACTAGAATGAAGCTGATACCAGAATGCACGCGCACAGCAAACAGTCAAACGCAAGAGGTGAAGAAAGCGTTTGGCAACATGACTCTGTTTAAACTGCATTTGTTCATGCCTCCAGATGGCGTACTAGAGCCAACGTAGGAGCGAAAACAGTTGTTATTCCACACAGAAAGTGTCTGCTCTGAATAACTGTTTAACTAGATAAAACAGATCTGAATATGCATTACGTAATCAAGTCATCTATCATGTATAGAACATCACAACAAAAGGCAAGTGTCTCAAGTCTCATTATTGTGAGATGGGAAGATTCATGTCCACTATCTCTGCTAAGCAGACAGTGACTTCCTAAACCCTGAATCATTATAACTGAAATCAATATTTCGGTGACCTCATAGCTAAAGTATTAGTTAAAAAAAGATTAATCATTTACCACACCAATTGTACACCGTGTGCATGAGATTTTCTAAGGCAATTCTGTGCCCATTTGATTTTGAATACAGTAATCAAACACCTTTGACTGTTTAAACAGGTGTGCTGGGAGAATGCACACTAGTTTACCTTATCGTGTCTCATTACAGGGACAGATGGCCGCCCTGCTACACTTACGATTATTTACTTTAGCAGTTACACCTTACCATGAACAGCCATAGGCCACACAACTGCTATTTTCTCCAGGTGTGTCAAAGGTGAGTACTGTTCCATGCCAGAATCGATTGTTTTACTTTGTTGACAACTTCAAAACTTTGTTTCAATTTGATTATAATCTCGAGAACAACAGCAAGTGTATTATATAAATAGGTGTGCTATTAAGTCACTACAGGAAGAAACGTTTGTTCATGGTCACCTAAAAGCTGTATTTCACAAGTTACAAGTAGCATATAACGATGCTCTTAGCCAGTTGTGTGTGCAGAATGATGTGACCACACTAAATGCTGTAAGAAGAAATGCCGTTTATACATTTATGATGAGACTTATGGACTCAAAAAATGAAATTATAATTGTTTTTATATGGCCTGACCAGAGCAGTTTCTAGGTACAGTTCGCTGCTTTGGAGGCACTGGAGATATTGTTTATATGGATTATAGTAATCCGTTGTTTTTATTTGTCTGTCTGTCTTCTTTGTATGTTCCTATGGATCTTGTTTGAGTCTGAAATAAAATATAATATATATAAAATATTATGAGGTTTTTGTGCTATTTGACTTTTCATAATATTCATGAAACATCCATAATACACTTATAAGTGATAATGGTGGTAATATACACTCACAGGCCTGGTTTCACAGATAGGGTTTAGATTAAGCCTGGTTTAAAAGTTTAAGTTTAAGTAAATTAGACAAAAACATTATGTGAATTTTGAGACAAACAATGGTACTGACTTATTTTAAAATGTGTCAGTGAAAATTACTTTCAGTTAAAACAGCTCAGTTGGGACTAGCCCTTAAAGGGATAGTTCACTTTGAAATTACATTTTTGATATGTTTTTGCTTACCTCAAGGGCATCCAAGATGTAGGTGTCTTTGTTTCCAAAGTATTTTCAATTTTGATATTTTAGGTCAAACCGTTCTTGTCTATCAGTCATATAATGGAGGTTTATGAGCATGCACAGAGCATGCACAGAGAAGTCCAAATGAAACATGACAACATTGATTTTTTTTTTTCCGGCACTTTCCGGCGCTTGCACAGACCCAAGCGCCCATGCCTTCAGATCACTTGGATGTGGCTGTGATTACAAGAGGTAAAAATAATATAAATACTGTTCGTTCTCTCACACAAACCGCTCGTTCGTGTCTTAGGCCATCAATGTGTACTTACATTTACGAGTCATTAAATCACCTTTAATTTGGACTTCTCTGTGCATGCTCTTTGAGGTGGACCCCATAGACCTCCATTATATGACAGACAAGAACGGTTTGACCAAAAAATATCAAAATTGAAAATATTGTGGAAACAAAGACACCTACATCTTGGATGCCCTTGAGGTAAGCTAAAACATACCAAAAATTAATTTCAAAGTGAACTATCCCTTTAAGCCTCGTCTGTGAAACCATGGGATGGTTTGCTGTAATAAGGCTGAAGAATCATGATCATAACCTTTATATCCATACTGAAATCTCAGATGGCCAGACAGTGTTTTATTGTTTTGAATCGTTGAAATGTTGGTGTACCAGAAAACTTTATAACATTGTAGATTAAATGTGTGATATGAACAAGTGTTCATAAACAGCTGTTGAGATATTATTCTTAACTGCAGCAAATTGAGGCCTGGATCCATAAACAGGATTTCTTACATCTCGTCTTAACAAGCAGATTGCACTTTATCTATTTGAATCCGAGATTTCAATTATAATGCATATCTTTAACGGCTGTTTTCTCAAAATTAGTTTGTGCATGCACATGTGCATTTGCCTGATTTAATACATTTTATTCTTAAATACAAGGTGATTTTTTTGCTGTTAACAGTATTTTCCTATGTATAGAGTGACAAAAAGAGATATCCACAACAAAATGAAACAAGAATTCCGAAACCTCCCAGTCTCTATTTACGGTTCAGATTTCTGTTCTGGAAATGTATGCAAATGAGTGCATATGTAATGAGATCATTTGCATATTTAAACATCAAATTTCAGAAAACCTGTAATACCACCTTTTTGTTTTGCGGTTCTTAACAACTGGGGAAGTGTGGTGATATCTTTTAGTTAAATCCTTATTCGCCAGGGCTGTCTTTTTAAGAAAACAAAATCAGCTACAGGATAAAATGAGCGATTGCCACTGAAAAAAAGGATCAGAGATGGACAAATCCACTCATAATGAGAGTATTTGATCTCACAGGCTGAAACGAGAGACTTTAGTAATGGTCTGGCGGCACCGACGGCTCCCTGCTTAATTCACTCATTCACTCCCCACTACCACCGTGTTCAATCCAAACCCCACTCCTCAAGCTTGACTTAGTGTTGCCATGGAAATCCTGACTGTTTGCTCTCAAAACACATTCAGACAAGAAAGTACATGATCTCGCTAGTCTTAGCCCAGCGGAGCACGGAACTAAAGGACACGGGAACGTTCTCATCAATCTGCCTGTCGATCTCTTCTCACAAACAAATATGAATGGATTTGCATAGATGTCAATCTGATGGCTTGGGTTATAGACTAGCGGCCAACGGACTAGATCTGGGTTTATGAAAATGAGCTTATCCTGCAGTTGCCAGGAAGATGAATTGGGGCAGGGAACAGTGCAGACAGTGTGTACACTGAGGTCAGAGTGATAGTCGGAGCCGTCACTGACACGGTCTCGGGAGCGTGCCTTCGAGTTATTCATTACATTCTTTCTGTCCCATCATTGCTGCCTTCCTCATTACCAGGCTAATTTCTCCAGCCCCTCTGTGCTGCTGCCGTCGCACAATGGAGTCTTTGTGCGTGCGAGCATGTGTGTGTATCTGCGTGAGATTGCAACTGTTCAACTGAAATACACTCACCGGCCACTTTATTAGGTACACCTGTCCAACTGCTCGTTAACACTTAATTTCTAAGCAGCCAATCACATGGCGGCAACTCAGTGCATTTAGGCATGTAGACATGGTAAAGACAATCTCCTGCAGTTCAAACCGAGCATCAGTATGGGAAGAAAGGTGATTTGAGTGACTTTGAACGTGGCATGATTGTTGGTGCCAGAAGGGCTGGTCTGAGTATTTCAGAAACTGCTAATCTACTGGGATTTTCACGCACAACCATCTCTGAGGGTTTACAGAGAATGGTCCGAAAAAGAAAAACATCCAGTGAGCGGCAGTTCTGTGGGCGGAAATGCCTTGTTGATGCCAGAGGTCAGAGGAGAATGGCCAGACTGGTTCGAGCTGATAGAAGGGCAACAGTGACTCAAATAACCACCCGTTACAACCAAGGTGGGCAGAAGAGCATCTCCTGAACGCACAGTACGTGCGAACTTTGAGGCAGATGGGCTACAGCAGCAGAAGACCACACCGGGTGCCACTCCTTTCAGCTAAGAACAGGAAACTGAGGCTACAATTTGCACAAGCTCGTCGAAATTGGACAATAGAAGATTGGAAAAACGTTGCCTGGTCTGATGAGTCTCGATTTCTGCTGCAACATTCGGATGGTAGGGTCAGAATTTGGCGTCTACAACATGAAAGCATGGATCCATCCTGCCTTGTATCAACGGTTCAGGCTGGTGGTGGTGGTGTCATGGTGTGGGGAATATTTTCTTGGCACTCTTTGGGCCCCTTGGTACCAATTGAGCATCGTTGCAACGCCACAGCCTACCTGAGTATCTTGTTGCTGACCATGTCCATCCCTTTATGACCACAATGTACCCAACTTCTGATGGCTACTTTCAGCAGGATAATGCGCCATGTCATAAAGCTGGAATCATCTCAGACTGGTTTCTTGAACATGACAATTGAGTTCGCTGTACTCAAATGGCCTCCACAGTCACCAGATCTCAATCCAATAGAGCATCTTTGGGATGTGGTGGAAACGGGAGATCGCATCATGGATGTGCAGCCAGACAAATCTCGGCAACTGTGTGATGCCATCATGTCAATATGGACCAAACTCCCTGAGGAATGCTTCCAGCACCTTGTTGAATCTATGCCACGAAGAATTGAGGCAGTTCTGAAGGCAAAAGGGGGTCCAACCCGTTACTAGCATGGGGTACCTAATAAAGTGGCCGGTGAGTGTATAACTGTGGTATAAGCTGACCCCAGAAGGTATACCTCTTAGCTTTTAAAGTTGCGTATCCCATCTGTAATGCTTAACTTAAACTCTTAACTTCTGCAAAAAGGTCACCCAAATGCCTGTCCTTTTCTTTAGTTGGATAAGCTTGCTTGTGGTGAGGTCACCCAGATAACTTGCACCAGAGAGCCAAAACGGTTACAGCCAATTGTCCAGCTCAGCAGAAGACTGGAGCACAAGTTCAGGAGAGAACGGCTGATGGCTTATCTTTCACAAGGGTTTATTTCCCCATTGCAGCAATAAATCAGGAACGGCGCCCAAAGGCACGCCTCCCTTTTCAGGTTTCACGTGTTTCTAACGTTCACCAGTGCAACTCAATACAAGAGCTCCCAAGAACAGCAACGTTTATCTTGATAGCATCACTTCATAAGCACAACTGTTCTCAAAAGTGGTTTCATGTTAATTATGAGCTGATGTGTTTTCTCGATAAAGAGTCTATTGAAAAACTGAACAGAATTTGTGGGATAGATTCCAGTCAGGTTCATTTGTTTAAAGTGTTACCAACTGTCATGAAGGTGATGCTATGGATAATGACACCATATCTGTTCATCAAGAGACATGTCTATTTCAATTCATTTATTTTCATATACATGTTATTTATTAAGTGGGTGAATCTCATGACATCCTATAAGTTATATTTCACCCTGAAGCCATAAAAACAGTAAGAAATGAAAAGGAAAGCAACAAAGCCTGTTTTGAATTTTGCAACAGATTTGACAATTAAAAACTCCCACATCATTTTCATTAGTGTAATGTAATATAACAATTACGTTCTTATTGTTTTAATGTGGGAAAACATATTTGCATATTATTTGTGATGTCTTTTATATCATTGCAGCAATAGTGTTTATTTAAAGAAATAAATAAACTCTCAATGTGCTTAAGTGGTGAAAACACTGTATTACTGTAATGAGAGCATAGTGATAATCACCTTTATGAATTATGGAGTTTATTCTTTCTTGAAGGAAGAAAAGGAGAAAAAAATGTCTGAATCTATTATGATAAATAATTTCATTTAAATAATTTCACAATGGAAAAAGGTTGTGTCTTAAGATTCGTCTTATCAAATATCTTTTTCTCTCCCATTCATTTTGTGACCGTTGGAGGGTAATCTAATAAATTCATATTTTTAGTGTGATTAGAGAAAAACAAGTTGAAAATGAAATGCGAAGTTGAAGAATTTATTTATCAGGTAACGAGCATCCATATATGATGGACAATTTAATGTACAATTCTGCTACATATTCACCAACTGAAAAAAAAGTATATATACTGTATATATATATATATATATATATATATATATATATATATATATTCACTTTTTTATCTGTATCTGAGAGCTTAAACTCAATCTCTTATTTAGTAAACACAAGAGGTTTTACTCAAGGTTATGAATAAAGCTTGTGCGGCTCTGGGAAGCAACAAAAAGTGTTTTGATGAGCAGAGTGCATTCACTTGTAGAAAGGTCTTGTTTATGTTTTGCAAGCAACCTTGAGCAGTGGATTTTTCTCTGGGTTATTGTAAGGCTGTGCTTTTGAGTAAATGGAGAGGGAAATGTTTTGTGGACAGTGAAGCGAGTGAGGAAAGAATGGCTAAATATAAAACAGTTATGGAGAGTGGATGGCCAATCTGCATTGAAAGTTATGTAATTTGGCTCAAGGTTTGTACCAAAAGTGGAAAATGTTTTAGGTGAATATTGGAACAGCATATTGTGTGTGTGTATGTGTGTGTGTGTGTGTGTGTGTGTTTGCTATCAGACTCATGCCCATTTTCCTTTCTGTTAGAGTTAAAGAGGACACATCACTGACTTAACAGGTGCTGTATCATACACTCGCCACACATGCATGCACACACACACGCATTCACGCCTGCACGCACATCTTTTCAGTACATGAAACCCAAACCCACTGACCTAAATTAATCTCAGTCAGGTCTACAAAGATGAGAGATATTCAACATATGTTTTAAGTTTAATCAAAAAAAGAAAGAAAAAAGACTCAAGTTAAAATGAATGGAGACTGGAACTGTCAAGCTTCAAAATTGATGTGAAAGCACTGTAAATTATCATAAAATTAATCCATAGGACTTGCTCTGCATGGCAGAATGAGAGAAGTAACAATGATGGATTCATGAATGAATCATTCCTCTGAAACAGATATTTTCAATGAATCAGTTGATCCACATCCAGTGAATGAAAAAAAAAAAGAGTGCCGGTACTCCTGATGCTCGGTTCAAAATAGGTTTCTGAGGAAGGGAGGGCTGAGGGTACGGGCAACATGTCAGGAAGTGCCAGTATGTAAGAAAAACTGGTGGTATGATACTCTTCAAGCACTGTCCATATCACAAATTAAACTGATCAAATTCGCTGAAACTCACAGACAGTGATCCGTTTGCAGCAGTTAACAGGAATATTGTTGAATAACAACTTAAATTGGTTGGTTAACACAAATTGCATGTCTTCAGAGTACTTGGAATATAGCACACGAGTCGCTGTTGCACTCTTATTTTACAGTACGTTCATGTGTACTTATAGTTACTTACAGTACTGGTAAATATAAGGTAGGGTCTGGGTTAGTACCTTATTATACCCATTGTAATCACTATTATTATAGGTTTATACTATATTCATGGGTTACAGGACTGTAAAGTCAAGTGCTAACCACTAGTCGGATCACTTTACTGTAAAAAAAAATATTTTCTTTTGTCAAATCAACTTAGATCATTTATGTAGTTCAGATAACATAATATTTAGAGTTTCTGATGACTAAATCGATTTCCTTTATTGTATTAACTCAATTTTTCCATTTTCAAATGAACTTAAAATTTGAAGGCAACCAGGTTACTTTTTTTTAAGTTAAACCAACAATATTTTTCATTCAGTGTACTATGTTGTTTTTGTGTCGCTCTTGAAGCTTGAAAGCTCTTTTCAACTGAAAAGGGTGACCTTCAGCTTTTAGAAAAAAAAATAGTCCCACTGAAGAAAGTACACTTTAAATCAATGTTTTTTTATTTTTTATTTTTTTTATTGTTCTGCACATCAGTGCAATTATTATATGTGTTCACTTAGGCCTACATAAAATACTTGATTATTTTATTCATCTATTAGGTTATTCAATATTACATTTCAAGTTAAAAATATTTTAAATGTTCTAAATTGCAACTTGATCATTACAAATGTGTAATTACTGGCATACAAGTTTAATAGACATGACAAAGTATATTTTAGTTTACCATAAATGCTAGTCAGTACATTCGGCAGTACACTTTAACCATTTTTAGAAGTAATTAAATCGCATATAAAGATTTACTTAAGTCTTACTTAAGTGAGCAGTTCAGCTAATTGCATTTAAAGAGATACTCCACTTTTTTACCATTCCCCCAGAGTTAAACAGTTGAGTTTTACCGTTTTCAATCCATTCAGTGGATTTTCTGATATTTAGAATAATATCAGTAACCACACTGTTAAAAAATATTTTCATGATTTGTAATCACATTTTTTCTTTTGTCAAATCAACTAATTTATGTAGTTCAGATAACCGATAAATAATCAGATAATATTTTGAGTTTCTGGTGATTAAATTAATCTCCTTCGTTGAATTAACTCATTTTTCCATTTCAATGAACCTAAAATTAAGGCAACCAGGTTACTTATTTTTTTTTAGTGAAACCAACAATACTTTTATCGTGACAATTTCTGGTCTCATTGACTTCCATAGTATATTTTTTCTCTACTATGGAAGTCAATGAGACCATGCAGAGACTGTCTGGTTACTGATATTCTTCTAAATATCAGAAGAAACGTCCCGAATACATTCGAAAACGGTAAAACTCAACTGTTTAACTGTGGGAGAGTTGTAAAATGAGCCTATTTCCAAAAAAGTGGAGTATCCCTTTAATATAAACGAATTATTAATGTAATAATTACTTTTTATGGCAATTACCATGCCACATTATGTGTTCATAAAAATAACATTAATTTCACACTTAAGTATATTATTTTAGAGTATTTGTAATTTCCAAAATAAGTATTCTAAGTGTACTTTTTCACAAAGGAAATATTCCTGGGCTAGATGTTCCTTTAATAAACACATATGCCCAAGAGAAAGAGAGAGTGAGAGTAGTGAAGAGTATAGTGAAGGGAGGAGAAATAGAGAATAGTGTTTTTCTTGGACTCAGAACAATTATTGCTTTCACAATTGCAGACAGCAGGACATCAGTACTGGAGATAGAGAAAGCAGATCACGTACTGGCTGTCTCAACCATATGGATTTTAGAACAAAGACATTACGTTTATGCTAATCACAACAGCCATGTGCAGACAAAGGACTGCAAAGGTTGTACCTGTACCGTGATAAAGACACTGAGAATGCCATGCATATAAAAGTGGCCATGTGGACGTGTTTATATGTCTGTTTGTTCCATAAGAGGAGATTGTGACATTTAAAGGATGAGAGGCTGAAAATTGGAAACTTGGAAGCCATTGATGCACTTCAAAGAGAGAACAGAGTTCTGGAGAACAGAGGATGTTTGGAAGTGAGACAGAGAGAGAAAATCCAACATCAAAAGTGAGGGCGAAAAATGATAACAAATGAAGGTGAATGAAGCGCATTGCTTCCATCTCTCTCTCTCACATAATTTCCCTTTCTCTTGTTTATTATTCTATAGTGCCGCTGCTACTCCCCGCAGCGGAGACAGTGTAGCAGAGTGTTTTCGTGCGGCATGGCACACGAAAAACTTTCCCGGCATCCCTTCTGCTAGACGAAACGATGACGCATCGTTCTGCTGACACAAGTCATCTGATTGCTGTGTCACGGCATGGTTTTAGGCGAGTGGCAGACGCTCTGGCTACAGACGTAGAGTCTTTTTTTTCCTCCCAGACGCACTGCGGCACAGCCAGACAACTAGAGTGGAGGCACAGGAGCTCGCAGCTGCAGTCTACTGGCTTGTTTTGGGGAGGCAGAGGAGCCGAGCACTTCCTCTCAAAACACCGCCGTCTCCGCCGTTGAGGGATCGATTTTCATCGAATAAGAGAGCAGAGCCAAGAAAGAAGAGTCGCAAACAACTTGGAATTGAGCTCCGTCTCATATGCCGACGAAAAAATTTGGAGAAGCGAGTCCGGATCAAACATTTTCTTTTTTTTTTTTTGAGCTGCCGATGCCATTGTCTGTATGTGCAGGCTGAAAAGTCGACGAGATCAGACTTGGATTCCAGTGCGTCACCGGGCCGTCCCATCCCTGGACGTAAACCCGTCCCATCCCGAGACGTCCAGTCAGCCGGGCCCGCCCGCATTCCCATTCGCGACGACCGGCCAAAGTGGCCGTTCTTCTCCAAGGATAAAGTGGCTTTCGATCTTAGACTTGTCCAGAAAGCAGAGCCGAACAGAAGCAAACGCAGCAGATGAGCCGAGCTCAGCCAGACAGACGTGTTGACCTAAATCAGCCCCAGTCATGTCTGGACGCAGCCAGAGCAAGGCACACGGGAGGAAGACAGAGCGAGAGAGGGAGAGAAAGCGATCCACACTAGTATACTCGCACTATGGTAGGTTTAGCCTGTAGTTTGTTTGCCTTCTGTTTTGGTTGAGTGTTTGCTGATGCTTTCCTTAGCTGAGATTCAGCTTAGTCTGTGGCTGTGCTTGTATCTTTGTGCCATAGGGATGGAGATAAACAGAAGGAGGCTGTGCGGGGAGGGGGAGACTCTCTCTCTCCCTCTTTTTCAGCACTGCTTTATTTCGTTCTATTAGCTGGTGTTCACATTCAGTGCGTCTCCGTTTATCTCCACCATTGCTGCAGAGCGAAACGTAGAGTCGTCAAACTCCCATTTGCACTTTTGGGTTCAGGTAAGACATTCACTTATTCGTCTTCGACTGCCAAATATGTGATACCCCTTAGTTTGAGTGCGTGTGGGCGGCGTGTTTTTGTGCATTGCATTTTATATCGCTCTTGGTACATTAAAACGCAATATCGTGAACAAGAGCACATTCCCCTCTCCTCCCATGCACGGACTTCAAGGGAATATTACGAATGCACATTTAGTGGGGTGTGCTGGAGGTGCATGTTTCTGTTGAACTGAAGGACCGCTAATAACATATACGCCTCAGATAGTGGTTTAATCACAGAATATTGGGAATGATGGAGCCTTTTAAAAGTAAAATCCATGTTAACTGTGTCAGTGAGTTGATGTATAATGTTGTATGCCTTTATTTGCTTCTGGCAACAAGTATTACAATACATGCAACGTCTACAATATTTTTCTTGGCACAAATCATCCCACGCTCAGCAGGAACGCAATGCTGGTCACAGGGGGAAACAGAAGACTGATATCTCGAACATCTCCACTCGGATTCTTCCTGCTAGCAAATCACTTATTAGACATTGCTTGGAAAAGTACAGACTTTACCGTGTTATTCACATCCACCTGTGCGGCGAGCCAGCAGTAAGTGCTCTCACACGCAACTCGGAGAGGTAGTTCTCAGTTAGGCTCTTAGGTAAAAGTTGTCTCAAGTGTCATGTTATGTTTCGGTACTGTGAGATATGTAACCTTGTATAAATGCGTTTTCTGTGTCAAATACAGTGGCAACACGTATTCTTGTGTACATATTCACGTATTCAGTGGCAGCACGTGTGCCAGAACAGGATGGACCATCTGTTCTGCATGGGGGGCATAAAGTAATGTCACCCATGCAGGTAGAATAACTTGAACTATGTTTTAGATGGCGGAACACTTCATGTAATATATGTAATATATTATATGTAATATATTATATGTAGGGCTGTCAAACGATTAAGTCGCATTCAAAATAAAAGTTTGTGTTTACATAATATATGTGGGTGCACTGTGTGTAATTATTTTATACATATAAATACACATACATGCTTGTATATATTTAAGAAATATTTTCATGTATATACTGTATATAGATTTATATATAATTTATATTATATATAAATATAAATATTTTATATATAAATAATATTTTTTTTCTTAAATATACATGCATGCGTGTGTATTTATATACATACGCATATTATATTTATATACACATTTATATACACAGTGCATCCACATATATTCTGTAAACACAAACTTTTATTTTGAATGATTAATATTAATGTTTACAACTGGATATTTATATCGAATTATACTATGCCACATTATATGATATTATATTATAAACAGTACGTATGTAAACACAAACTTTTATTCTCGAATGCGAATTAAGTAACGGTTAATCGTTTGACAGCCCTAATTATATTATATTATATTATATTATAAACAGTATTTATTTTTTACTTCAGTTCAAAATACATGGATGAGTATATAGATAGTGGCAAGCAAAGCTGTATGCTAATTCTTTCTGATGCATTTACAGTGATTAATTTAAGATGAGTAATGACCTCTCAGATTTACTGTACTCTGATCTACGTCAAACTTATCTTAATAGTGCTAGTTCTGCCACTGGCAAACATGGTCAGGAGAGGCTATTCTTTTTTTATTTAGTCCCCTTTATTAAGTCCCCCAGTCAGTCAATGATGTTATCCCTTAAAGCTCATCTTTGACCACCAAAATTACATATTTAAATGTTTTTTTTTAATATGTGGTTCTATGAATATGCAAATCAGCCCGCCTCCACTCAATCACACCAACTAAGAGATCCACTTGTTGATGTGATTGTTTACAAGGTAGTTTGTGACGTTAGAAACACCAGCGATTTCAAACCACGCTTTTGTCACTGTCTTTGGTTCACTGCATTTTTTGCTGGTTTGTCTCAAAGCATATTAAAGGGATACTCCACCTTTTTTTTTCTTCATATTAAACTATGTTATTCCCTTAACTAAGACGAGTTGATACATACCTCTCTCGTCTCAGTGCGTGCACTCAATTCGCTCTGCCACGCAAGACACTTTGATAGCACTTAACTAGCCCAGTTCATTCAATATGGGCCAAGCAGAGAAGCGACCAAACACCTCCACGTTTTCCCTATTTAAATACAGTTACACGAGTAGTGTAAATCCACCAAGAATGGCGACACAAAATAAAACGTTGCACTTGAGTAAAGTGGACCACAGCAAGTGTTTGGGAGCACTTCGAACTGGCGTAGTAATATCATCACTCGATGAAAAGTCCTCTCCTCTCCCTCTCCCAGAGTGATGATATTACTGCGCCGAGTCCATTTATATATATATATATATATATATGCACAGAGAGGAAGTGCTCCCAAGCACTTGCTATGGTATTCTGCCATACATTACAGTTATCCACTTTACACGTTAGTAAAAGCGCAACGTTTTATTTTGTTTCACCATTCTTGTTCAAGTTACTCTACTTCATGTAACTGTATGTAATAGGGAAAACGTAGGAAGTGTTCAGTCACTTCTCTGCTATTGAATGACCTTGAGCTAGTTAAGCGTGATCAAAGTGTCTCGCGCGCCACAGTGATTGAGAGCATGCTTTGAGACGAGGGGTATGCATCAGACTCGTCTTAGTTAAGGGAATTACATAGTTTAATATGAAAAAACGATGGAGTATCCCTTTAAAAACACCACATAGTCATATAAACAACATTAAATGCTCAATTTTCACCACAGGGGGACTTTAAGGATTGTAAAGTTTGTATACTAAAGTATATACATATATAAATCTGTATCAACAGAGCAGTTTTATTAATTAATGATACCTAATTGCTTGTATGGTTTTCTGTATACCATGAAATCCTATTATTTTTGTTTAGGATTTAAGAAAAGGAGAAATAAACCTTGCAATTCCATTTTGGATACCTTGCCAACCTTAAACATTTGCAGTTTTACTACATTTTCTAGATTTGTTTTACATTACTTTTAAAGCTAACATGCTTAGACAGAAAGAGCCACTGTTTGTCAGTACAGTATGGTTTATTAGATTGGCCTATAACATTATTTGAAAGCTCAATTAAACAAATGTACTCCATCACTGGAAAAAAATAAGTGATAGTTTTGCAACTGCAATGTTTTCACAATGTTTAAAACTCAAATGGACTTTCTTAATCCCCAATTAGTGTATTTCACTATTTTACTTCAAATTACCCACACTTTTTTGCTTCAGCGCCCTGCAGGTGGGGAAGTCTGTATCCCTGTTTGACACTTGCAGTAATGTTTGTGGTTATATCATCTCTGTCACTGCAATCAACACCAGTAATTTGTGGTGAATGAGTTTAAGTTTCCCTAACGAATATGAATAATAGATTTTAGGACGAATTCAATGCCGTTCCTCTCAGTGCCAACTTTCACCCAGGATTCAGTGGCATCGCATCAGTTACATTGCCATGGACCGTGCCAAGCATCCAGTTGTCCGCTTGTTTTTCCCCAACATCAAAACGACAGTTAGATCATATTAGCTACGTCAGCAGTTTCCTTAAATGACTCTTAAATGCTTGCATCATGATAATCTTAAAGTGATACTCCACTTTTTTTTTTGAAATAGGCTCATTTTACAACTCACCCAAAGTTAAACAGTTGAGTTTTACCGTTTTCGAATCCATTCAGCAGATTTTCTGATATTTAGAAGAATATCAGTAACCAGACAGTTTCTGGTCTCATTGACTTCCATAGTATTCCTACTATGGAAGTGCAATGATTTTCTGGTCTCATTGACAATGTCTGGTCCCATTGACTTCCATAGTATTCCTACTATGGAAATCAATGAGACCAGAAATTGTCTGGTTACTGATATTCGTCTAAATAACTCTGAGGGAGTTGTAAAATGAGCCTATTTCCGAAAAATGTGGAGTATCCCTTTAAGTACTCGCAATGCAAGTGTATTATGTTTTATCAGGATTACAGTACATGCATTCAATCTGTTGCTTTTCATACCAGAAAGTGGGTCACACATCTCAGCTTGTGCCAGACCCTACTCATCTCCATATGTTTCCTCAATCTACTTTCATTTGCCAGCTCATTCCTGAACATTAGTTATTATATCCCTTTTGCTTAGTTAATACAGTGCATTTGAGCATCAGCTTTGATGCTTGGTTATTTTCTGAAGCCTCCTTTGTTCTGAACTGCCTCCAATCATTCTTAAATGACATCAAATGACTGAGCCCACATCCCATCCACCCGCACACCCCGCTGCGAAAAACAGCACACATCTGAATGCATTTAAGGTCCTTAGATTAACTGAGAATTTACAAGCCGTAAATAGCTTTACCCCATTATCTAAAGGTTTCCTGAAGGATTCATTATGCTATCGATTATTTTCAAAACCAAAAAGTAGCAAACACTTTATTATTATTGGTTATTGAGTTCTCTGAGTCTGTAAACACCATACATTCATAAGGTTCACTCAGTGTTCTCTGCTTAATATAAACTTCTTAATTCAATCAGAATTTCTGTTTAGTCCTCAAAATATACATTTTCATTTTTGTGGTATTAACTACACAGCCTGGAGTTGCCAGTAATGTGTCACTGATAATGTTTTCTAACTGACGGCAGACTGCCTTGATCCATATGGGTCAGTGACATGCAACCTGCGAAATTACCACCGTAAAGATCACATGTAATCACAAGCTGTCGTCAAAACCAGGGACAAATATTTTCAAATGCAATGTTGCGCATGAACATACATTTGCTAAATTGTTTGAGGCTGATCATTTCATTCAGCATGCAACTTATTGAATATTTATATCTAAAAGCATGGCGTGATGTTTATATCAATGCATGTTTGTGCCTGGTCGTGCTGTTCCCATCAGTTCAGTGTCTTTTGAATGCATAAATAAGCAGGAGTATACACTGACTAGTTTTGTTATTGTCTTCATTACACACTGACAGTAAGCAAATGCGTGGAATGCACTTCAGGGCACTTTTCATGCCTTCATTATGGCTGTGTAATATTCAGCCGAGTTCATGTCCATTTTTAAAGCTGGCATGGGGTGTATTGTGCCTCGGTGTTTTGCTGCGGTCACTGGGCTTGTTATTTCCCCTGAGCTTTCTCTTTTATAACCACCTGAAGCTAACTCGCCACAATATCTGAATCAAAATTGAATTACGCATGTACACAGACTGTTTTTATTAAAAACCATGGCTTGTAACACTGTTGGAAATCTAGTTCAGATGTTTAATGTAGTCATTAAGCATGCTAATTATACAGTTCTCTTGAATACTTGATTCTGATTGGTAAAATATTCTTTGCATGATGACCCCTAAACTACATAGCTGTGCTAGTTTCATGGTCATTTTGTGGTCTCTTTTTTCTCATATATTAAAATAATTTACTTTAAGTAGCTGTGTAATAAGCTCTCTTTGTCACATTAAAGGGATGGTGATTATGATTTCACTTTTTAAAATTTATACACAGTGTGTTGCTGTTTGAGCATAAACTGCAAAGTTATGTACTTTCAAAGCAAAGGGAGATATTATATTTTACAGAAATTACTTTAAGGACTACAACAAACGACTGGTAGGGACTACAATGAGCTTCTTCACAGATTAGTGACATCACTAATGTAACCCCTCCACCCGGGTCCTACTTCGACCCGTCTCCGAACGGGCCTCGAACCCGGGTCTCCGGCATGAGAGTCGGGCGCTCTAACAAGGAGGCTAAAGACTGCAGCCTCTAGCGTCTGTCGCTAGAGCTCCGATTGAGATCAGAGGAGTGAGGTTTACTTGCACAGCAACTACTAGCTGGCCTCCGTTACACTAACCCTAATTTACATAAACCCCGCCCCCGGGAATGTGATTTATATATTATCATGACATAATATGCTAATAAATGACTAGAAGATGGTTAACTCCACATCAGCTACATTCATCAACTAACCATTCAGAAATGTCCTGTTGCATTCTACATGCCACTTCATCTCTCTCCATCTTTGTCCAACTTTTTTTTTAACTAAAAGTTTTTGAAATTTTTAGTGCGTGAGGTAATCGAAGCTGGTAAAACATGAGCTCTTCATGCTCCGCCCTCTGTGTCGGAGCAGCAGCTCATTTGCATTTAAAGGGACAAGCACAAAAATGTTGTGTTTTTGCTCACTCTCCAAAATGAACATGCTATATAAAAAAATATCCATGGAGTATTTTGAGCTAGAGCTTGACGACGTAGATGTGACGTGAGCAACCTGTGTGTATTATAGTGGCTGCGCATGATAAATCTGAATCATTCCCTTCCGAAACTCGCGGAGGCGGAGAGTGTGAGTAGGAGCAGGAGAAACTTTTGCTAGGTATTCTGATTAATTATTTTGTCATTTTGCCTAAGTTTCCCCGATTGCCCGTGAGCTTCTCCTCCTGTCCATACGGTAATCTCTCTACTGTGCGAGTCGCGTGGTTATGACGCAATCGTTAGCCTACTTTTACAAAAAAAACTGCTTCTATGGGGCAATAACATAAGCTACAAGGTAATGTAGCATTTTATATATTGTCGTGTTTCTTTAGAAATAAATAATGGTCAAATGGGGTCTTCAAACGTCTCAGATGTAAAGTTATTCGCTGTTAAAGTGACGCCAAAATGAATGGGAGTCAATGGAAATGTTAACTCAAGTGAAGTTCTGCTACAAGATGGCGGCACCCGGCCGGCTTCAACTTCCGATCGATGGATTACCCCCTTGGAACTGAGGCTACTTGCAACATTTTGGCACAGAACCACCAGCCACATTGCGGTCAAAAAATATGATGAAAAAAAATGCTAATAGCTTTTGATTGAATCTGAATGAAACTGGTCTTGATAGATTATTTGAATCATATGAGAACAATGATACCTACTTTTTTGAACTCCTCCTAAAACCAATTCGGTTGGTCCGATTTCAACCAAAATCAGCTCAGATCACCTTCAGATGATGGCAGCACAACATTATTAAAAGTTTATTTGATTGACCAATAACACATCAACGAAATGAATGGCATGGTGCCATGCTGATTCTGAGGTTGTGAATTTGCATGCCTTGGCATTAGAGGCTGTCAAACGAGTTAATCATGATTAATCGCATTCAAAATAAAAGTTTGTGTTTACATAATAAATGTGGGAACACTGTGTATAATTATTATTATATATATATATATATATATATATATATACACACACACACACACATGCTTGTATATATTTAAGAAATATTGTCATGTATATTCTGTATATAGATTTAATATAATATATATATATATATATATATATATATATATATATATATATATATATATATATATATATATAAATAATATTTTTTCTTAAATTTACATGCATGTGTGTGTATTTATATATAAATATACAAAATAATTATACACAGTGCATCCACATATATTATGTAAAAACTTTTATTTTGAATATGATTAATCACGATTATTCGTTTGACCGCCCTATTTGGCATATTGACTCCAAACTTTGGATGTGTCATTGTCAACTCACCCTGACCACACCACATCAATTTGGTAACAGCGCCACCTATTGGTAAAAATGATAAGCAATTAAATCTAATTATAGTGATTGCATTAATGATTTTTCAGGCATTTTGCTTAAAACAATTTTGTCCTTAATTTCTCATTGTTGTAGCTGGTCTGATACTCCAGCCATGCTTGCATTACTCATTGTGCGTTTTTGAGTCTACTATTGATTGTTCTAAACCAAGCTACATTTGACACCAATTACAATTGATAACAAATGATAACTCTCAGCTTCATATCTGAACCCGAATTGCCATTTAGGGCTTTATTTTGGTTTATAATGACCTGCTGACAGCAAGTTTTCCCTGACATATCAAGAGCAGATACTGCATAAAAAAACTAGTTTTGTTACAGCTGACTATAAACTCCTTCACAGTTGACTCCCAGAAATGTTGTTTATATAAATAGATAAGTTGATACAGCTCAACACAGCATGCCTGCATAAACACGATTCCGTTTTCTCCAGAATAGCTCTCTGCAGAGTTTGCTTGGCGTTCATTCGCACACTTTATGATCCAGTATGAGGCATTTGGGCCTGAGATGTGAGCAGTGTTTCCTGTGAGGATCCTTTGGCTGTACTGAGCAATCTGCCGCTCACCCCTGACAGCAGTCCACACACACACACACACACACACACACCAGCATCATTGCCCATTCCCACTGAAGCCGAGACTCTGCTCTGTTTGTGTGTTTACAGTAAACGGCGGGATAAAAGGCATGCTGAAGTGAGTTGGTCAGACAGGCCTTGCCAAACCCACAGGCTGTTCTGCTGCTTTGCTACCGCTGTGGTGTTTTGATGTGCGCTACTGCAGATGCAGTTTTTGGGCGATCACCAACAAGCTACCGTACATGAGGAGACTCTGGTAAAGTAAGGGATATCTTTCAAGGTTAGTGTCAAATCCCAAGGGCACCATGATGCAGCTGTTCCTTTAGCACAATGTCAGTTTGTCAGGCCATGAGGCATCTGTCCCTGCTTGCTATGCCAAAAGCAGTTCAACAGAAGTGCGGATGCCCTTGTGAAAAAGAAGTATGCATAATTACATTGAATGTGTACTTGTAGTGTACTTCAATTTGAAAAAGTGTCTTTTAAAAGTTTAAAACATACTTGTAGATCATGTAATATTGAAATAAAGATAAAATAAAAGGTCTCTTAAGTGTACTTAAGAGTAGACAGTTCATGAGTTGCGTACTAGTTCATGGACATAATTGCTATACAAATTAAAAGTTGTACTTTAAATTAAAATATGTTTTGATAATCTTATGTCAAGCTTTAAAGCTACACTGTGTGATTTTTACCCCATCTAGCGGGGAAAAGGTATATGACCATCCAGCCCGTTCTCATCCTTTAGTGTCACATAGAATGCTATATGACAAAACGGCGCTATACTACGCACATAGCACTCTTTATCATTAATATAACACGCAAACCCAAGGCGCCATAAATCCTTTAGCGTAATATGAGACTACCCTACCCCACACCTAAACCTTACCCATCACAGAGCGTGTTATAATGACGATAACGGGTGTCATGTGCGTAGTATAGTGCCGTTTTGTCATATAGCGTTCTATATGACGCTAAAGTATGAGAATGCGTTAGCCATCCAGTAAATATTAGTTTCTGTTTCTCTCAATTCCGATTTTCGCTTTTAACTCCTACGGTAGCCAATGTAGTCCAAGATTAACATGGCTTCCAGTTTAGACCTCGTCCATGAGTGTTAACTCAAAACGTAAACGCGAAAGGTGAAGCTTGAATTAATGGGTATGTCCCTCTTTGGCTAATGTACTTTCAAGATGGAGGGGCAACATGGCGACCGACATTCAGAACCCCTTACCCGTATGTATTTTCAATGGCATATTATACACTCACGAGAATACTTTATTACTTGAACGAAGTAAATATACATTAATGAGCACATATATTTTTAAAAGAACTAAGTGTTTTTAGCTAAGAATAAACTGAAAGACACTTACACAGTGTAGCTTTAAGCTTGACCTTCATGCTTATTATGCTATGTTTTCATTCAATTTACAGCATACAAATTCATAAAAAATCATCACCTTATGAAAAAATGTAATTTCCCAGTAGAATAGGCAAATAAAGTAATCATGAAATTACATGGAAAAATGTCCAGCTAATTTAATGTAATATAAATTTAAACATAATACATTTTCATATTTAAAGGGATAGTTCATCCAAAAATTTTGAGTATGTCATAATATACTCACCCTCAAGTTATTCTAAACCTGTATGAGGTTCCTTCATTTCTGTTGAAAACAAGGAAAGAATGCTAGTAACCAGGCAGATGGTAGCCATTGACCTCCATAGTACTTTTTCTACTTATGGAAGTCAATGACTACAGTCGACTGTCTGATCTGATCTGCAGAAGAAAGAAACTCATATCAGTAGGTTAGGAACAACTAACCTTTAAGTGTCCAAAAACATTTAAAGGGATAATCACACTTTTTTGTTGGGAAATAGGCTCCCCAGAGTTAAACAGTTGAATTTTAAGTTTGAAGTTTTCTAATACATTCAGCCGATTTTCTGATATTTAGAAGAATATCAGTAACCAGACAGTTTCTGGTCTCATTGACTTCCATAGTATATATTTTCCTCTATGGAAGTCAATGAGACCAGAAACTGTCTGTTTACTGATATTCTTCTAAATATCAGAAAATTATATTCATATCTGCAAACGTTGAAACTCAACTGTTTAACTCTGGGGAGTTGTAAAATGAGCCTATTTCCAAAAAAAGTGGAGTATCCCTTTAACACTTAAGTATATTATTTCTGTAATAAGTACTCCTTTAAAAAAAGGATGCTATTGTGTATTTCTTTTTCACAAGGTTGGACATGTACCAACATGCCCTTTGTTTGAAAAAGGAGAGTCAAATCCTTCCTTACCCTAGTAAACAACCACACTGCCTTATATTTATCAATATCAGTGCACTACTATTCTTATGAGTGTTGATATTCTCCGTCGGGTCTGGTTGAATGTCCGGGTTTGCAGACCAAGCACTCAGACGACCTCGGCACCACGTCCTTTGGCTTACACAACAAGTACATAATGAGACGAAGGTATTAGTCAGTTGTCTAACAGATACTGGCTGCTCCCACGCTATGTGTGTCGTGTTATTGTGTTCCACCAGTGGCCTGCAGCGCACGAAATAAACACTACACCAGACTGATGGAAAAGACTCCAACTCCATAAGAACAACATGTACAAACAGGGACAGAGAGCAAACTCAATAAATCTGAGAGGCTTCAGAGCATTTTCAGGCAAGATGAGCAAAATAAGGCCATGTTTGGCACCTGTTCACTTTGAAAAAGCTCACTTTTCTTTTAAATTTCGAGTATTTATTTAGAGCTTGCAGTACATAAGACCTAAAAAGCATGAAAGAGAAACAGTGATGCTGTAATCAAAGTGCTTTCCGGCCAGTGGGGCCTATGAGAGTCTATCTCACTGGTTGTTGTTTATGTGTTGATCTGCCTGGAGGTGGTCCACGATCAAACTGAACTCAAAAGCAGTCTCTTCTGCTTGGATCTGACCATGCAGTACATGAAGCCCAGCACTACTGGAGCAGAATGAATGGAGCTGCAGGGCCAAACTTCCTCCCTGCTCTCCATCAATGAAGAGAAAGGCAAAATGTTTTCTGCAACAAGCAACGCATAAGTCACCCGTAATGACTCTGCATATAAACACATACTGACACCCACAGATATACAGTCCATGTTGTTACTAATGTAAAGGTATGTAAGTGATACATCGTGGGTCCAATTATACTGTCTGAGTGATTTACGCGCCGTATACAAGACATTTGTTTATTACTGTTGTTTAAAAATTTATAGAGGCTAAGGCACATGCGATGACGGACAGTTCTTTTTCATTTTCAAACATTTTTCTTCTTTATTTCAGAAAGAAAATCCTGCTCCAGCATGCCACAAGTCATGGAGAGAAGACAAGGCTTTGGAAAGGAGACCCATGGTTTTTATTTCTGTCCACAGAGAAGTATGTGAATGCATAAATTCATTATGTTTCTCCAAGAGAACATATTTCAAACCTGTAGCTTGCCAAGCTAAGAAACATTCTATAAAGTAGTTAAACTACTGTCAGTGTACTACTATATAGTAGAAGAGCATATGATACGCACTTTTGGCGTAAAAAGCCTAAACCTACCCAGGGTTTTTTAGTGTAGAAATGACATTCGTGGTATAAATATGCATTTGCATGAGACATTTTCTAACATATTCTAACATGACCTGATGCCTATAAACAAACAAAGCGTAGTGTAGCTCATGTGGTCGAAAGTGTTTGAACAACCACAAAAGACCGCCTTATCTCCACCTACTGACCTGATGTGTAAACTTTATTGGAAGCGCACCTAGCCAGATGAGATTTAAACTTTGTCAGCTAAAGACCCAAATTTGGTTTGGTTTGACTTTCATTGTATTGAAAAAAAAACAAAAAAAAAAAAAAACAGAAATTTCTCTAAATATAAACAGAGGAAAGTCATCAAGTTAATTAATGTATCATTAAGCGTTGGCATATTTTTTTTTGCACAAAAAATAACAAAAAACAATTAGGTTTTTAAATGCATGGCAACATCAAACATATACTATTTGACCATAAATTCAAATGAGACGCAGATATATATTGGGCAGAAGGCGCCTCCTAGTGGTCTAACCCTAACCCTACCCCAGACCTAAACCTACCATAACCGAAGCATCTAATTTGACGTTAAAGGGTGCCATGTGTGTTGGATGTTTACGCTTTGCCAAAAGCATTGTATATGACGCCTTGGGATGAGAATGCGTTGGTTGAACGCAATAGCCAAATCCGGGACATTTTTGGGCAATCTCGAAACACATTTTCGGGCAGACTCATCACGGAGACTCACTAGACTAGCCTAGACTTGTTGTTTAACTACTGCCGCTGTTGCCAGTAGGCGTGGGTAGCAAAGCAAGTGCATTCTGGGAGTCCACATAAGCCAAAAATATATTTTCTGGCTTTTCTCAGTACTAGAAAGCTACAAATTCAAAACATAAATTACCATATCTTCTGCATAAATTACCCATTTTAAATGCACATTCATCTTTCCAGAGGTGGAATGACCCTTTAATAAATATAACTAAAAAAACTGCTGTCCAGAAACAGCAGCCCTTACAAATCACTGAATTATTATTATTATTATTATTATTGTATTCACTTCCCAACATGGGTTGAGTAAAAAGAATAAACTGTTGAACAGCATAACTGGCTGGTTCGGTATAAAGCCACTTCGAAATTCAGTTCCTGCTCACACAAGATCTCTGATGTGGATAAAATACAGTTTGATTTACAACAACGTCTGTTTGAAAGAACTTATTGTCACTGTGGAATAAATAAATAGATATGTGGCTGAAGACTCCTCCTGAACATTCCCTATGCTGGTGTGTTTTTCCCTCTCTTGCACACATAACCCTACCTGTCACTTCCTACCAGAAGATTTTAAAGACGACGTACAATTTTCAATAATGTTCTTCAGGTCCTAGAGGAGCTCAATTACTCCAGGCCTACAGAGGCCACTAAATCAGCATTTCAAAGTGAAACTCCCTTCCACAAAGACCTTTGAATTGAAATAGAAAAGTTTCTCCTTCCCAGCCGTTTGGGCTCAACTCTGATTGACCTCTCTCAATCTGTGCTTCTCTGTTGTAAAGAACAGGCATAAAATAAGGCAGAGTTAATAGAGTTTAGGACTAAAAGCCAAACCGCATTGGAATAGGAAGAAGATGGAAAGAGTCAAGGGAGGGAGAGGAAACTGAGGCCGAGTGAGATTGAGCAAAGGGACGAAAGAGAGATCCCTAAGGGAGGGAGATTGGGTCCGGGCTGCCTAGGAGATTCCCGGCTCTAATTGGCCGAATGCCTTCACTCGGCGTTCCCACTATGCCTTGCGTTGCAGTGACTTTCTCTAAAGTCTCAATGGACTCCTCAAGGTTACCGTCACTCTTCAGCGTTATCGCTGCACTCTAAGCTACTGTAGCAAATCTGCTTTTGGCCTAGCGATTATGGACTACTGAGAATAGCTGAATGTTCAAAATGTTCAAAACACACACATACAGCTTTTCATCAGCTTTAATACTCATATACTTCACCGAGAACCACGATAAAACAGGCACAGGGTGACTATCTCATAAAATCGGATTAGAGTAAAATATTGATGGTGAACAATAACTAGATTTCCTTGTGTATATGTGTGTGTGTTTGTGTTTTTTATGGCATTAAAGAATAAAAAGCATGCCTTTGAATCCAAAAGTGTTCGAGGTGTCTTTTCAGTTCCAATCCAATGGAGAAATGCTCTTTTTTGCTTTCCTTCCAGCATCGCCACTGCTAACCGAATAACCTCTTGTGTGTGTATCAAAGTGGAATCAAATAAAGAAAACATCTCAACTTTCATTTCGCCCGTGTCTTTTCTTCTGTAAAGCCACAGGTATTAACCAAGTGAAGATATATCATGATATTAAAATGGCATTTTTCTCAATCGCAGCCACAATTGCATTACTGTTGCAGCAAGATATTTGGTGCCGTGTTTGCATATGTAATCTGAAACAGATTGATAAGAAGCAGAGGTGTGCACAAACTAATAAATCAACCCCCTTGACCCCAATCTATGCTTGGATCCCATGGTGACGGGAAAATATGCATAAATCCCTCTTCATATCCACAACCTCATATAGCAATTCCGACTAGGGCTGGGACGGTTACCGCATTACCGCAATACCGCGGTCACGTGACCCCTACCGCAGGTCTAAGCTTGTCACCGTCATCACCGCAAAAAAAAAAAAATGTTTCATGACACATAGCATTCCATTTGTGTTGACTATTAGGCCTGTATGCAAGAGTACCTGCGTAATATATCTTGTAGTCTATAATTTGAATTCTATTTTGCTAAAGCATTAAAATACAGGCGCATATGCGATAGCCCCAAAGCAGTAGCCTACCTCAGTTTTTAATTGCACATGCTTATTTAACGCGATTTCTTGTGTCACAGATCGCTCTGTTGAGCAGACGTGCAGATTTTCAGGACGCGCCATCTATAATATGATGGAAATAACTGTGTTAAAACATTTATGAATGCTTACAGAAAGAACAAAGTCTGAATTCCGTGTGTGTTGGCAGTTTTCCATAACAATATTTAGCCAGGAGCCATCTTCCTTTCTCAAAAGTGAAGTTTTGGTCAGCATTATTATCAATTATGCAGTTTTCGCCTTCTGCTGGAAATTCATTAGGAGATCAATACAAATCACTTATGTCCAGCAGCAAAATCATTATGTATGTGCCAGAAATCCTTAAGCAGCTCAAGAAACATTTTCAAAGGAATATTGATTTAAAAGCTGGATGCTATATGGGTGTTGCACTCTACACTTTCAATAGATTACATCAGTGTGGCCTCGTACAGTATCCCTGCTTAGGGCATTTTGAAAAAGCCTTGGATGTTTATTGTAAATGTAAGCAATTACTATAAGGGAGAGTACAGTGAATCCTGTGTAATACTTGTTTTTGAATATAGAGATTACTAATGGAATTGCTTTTAGAAACAAAAATGTGCCCACACTGTATAGTTCACTCAACAAACAGTCATCTTCAAAGTAACATTGCGTATCATTATGTTAGGATAGATAATGATAGGAAGTCCATTTTTAACTTTTCTCATGGGCAGTGTATTTTTCTATAAATGCCAAGTTAAATATTATAAAAATATAAATTATTTGTTTGTTATACCGTATATAGGCTATATAGGCTAAATACTCAGTATAGTGCTTAAAGAGTTTGGAAAGCTTTTTAAACGTTTTAGAAAGAAGTCTCTTAGGCTATGTTTACACAGAAACGATCTGAAGAGAAAACATCACTTTCAATTTAATGAAACTTTTGCTTCACGATTATAAATGTTAACTTTGAAACTATTAACAGACATTTCTACACTTTTAGAAAAAAAAAACGTTAAGAGGGTTTCTATATAAACCATATGTTTAAACCCAGGTTTAAAGAATCCTTAAAGCCAAAAATGTTATACATAAGAAGAAATGTCCTAATGATTGCAGGATAATAGTGATAAAGAATGTTTTTGAGCTGTTTAATTAACTCTCTGGGGTTGTTCGTTTCAGAGTCACACTCGGGATGTTCGGTCCAAATGGACCCATTCATATTTAAATCGATGGGATTCATATTAAAAAAAAAAAGATGATTTTTTCCCCTAATTTTTTATGATATTTTTTCTTTTTTTTTGGTGTTTTGAGAAAAATGTAAAAAAAAAAATAAATATATAATTTGTATTAATGCAATAATAATGTCAAAATGTCCCCCCTTTTAACATAATAGAAAAAAATATTTTAAATATATATATATATACAGTATATATATATATATATATATATATATATATATATATATATATATATATATATATATATACAGTATATATATATATTAAATTTTATTTAAAGCTGTATTTCATTTTAGAGTCAAGCCTAGGCCTCATAAAAGCAATTTTTGAAATGAGATGGATGCCATCTGGTGGAAAAACTGAGCATTTTAAAAATATAAAACACATGTATAATCTGAATTTTTTGGTGTGTTTGTGTATTAAAGTGTGTTTGTGTGTGTGTGTCTGGATGTGTCTGTTTTGCATTCTTGATGTTTTATAGATTCACCCCTTCACTGTTGTGTGCTTTTTTTCAAGATCGTTGCTGATTTGTAGATTGTACGCACAAAAAAACTCTCAAAAAATTTTTTTGCCAATTACCCATTCATTTTCCATGCGGGTCCATTTGGACCCGAACACCCAAGTGTGACTCCCCAATTTTTTGGGTGTTCAAATACCAACAAAGTCACCAAATTTCGGACCATTCCGAGGAAGCTGTGATTTTTAATTTTTTTTTTATTTAAATTCTTCGGGTCCATTTGGGACCGAACAACCCCAGAGGGTTAATCAAAATAAAATTAAAATGAAACAAAATTAAATTAGTAAAGCTAAATCCATGATAGGAACCTCTAAAAGATTTATTGAAGACCTTTTCTAAGAGTGATGACAAATAAATAACCAGCAACCCCAGCTAACCACTCTCTCACATTTAACAGCACAACTAACATGCTTAAATACCAGCGTCTCGTGAGTTTACCCATGAATATACTGACATTTGAAAAATCCCACATGTGCATTGAGTAATATATTTAGCTTGGATGTTTATATCATTGAAAAGACATAGACGTCATGCATGTGGCATGCTTTGACATTTCAGAAAAGCACAATATGAAATATCTGCTGTGTAGATCACATTGTTATTTATTTTACAGCTTGCCTGAGGATATTTAATGCATCCTTGACTTAAAGATTAAAAGCAACACTTATTTTCAGTGTGCATCTCGAATAATACTGGGTTCAAACAGAGTGTCATTGAGAGCAGCAAGACCACTCCAGTGTAATTTAATATGAGCTGTAATATACATAATCTGCAATCATTTTCATGCTAACCCGCTTTCAGCAGATAATATTAGCATTGACCAGTTTCCTTTCACATTCCAGGCGATATTATTTCTGACCATAGGCTCATTGGTGGTGGGAGAGGAAGAATTGGTAATGTTTGCTAATATAAAAATAAACAGATTAGAGATTTACAGAATAGCAACGGCTCTTGGGATCGACAGAGTTAATGCGCTTATCTAGCGATGACAACAACCTAGCGTTAAAACCACCAACAACCTTAGCATTTCATGATGGGCTGGTCAACAGTAATGCTGTTTATCTCTCAGACCAGCCAATAAAGAGCCAAATACGATCTAAAAACAATTGAGTCATCTTAAACATGAAACCGAATTCACAACTGAACAGCTGTAATGTGACACGTGACATTAGCGAATCTCAATATACAATGAAAGAAAAGAGAAAATATTTTTTTTCTGAAATATCCACTGATGACTTCACAATACAACCATGAACAAATTATGGACATTAACATGTAAATAAATTAGGACTGTGCAAAAGTTAATTGCGATTAATCACATCCAAAATAAAAGTGCTTACATAATATATTTGTGTGTGCTGTATATAATTATTTTGTATATATAAATACCTATGCATGCATGTTTAGGAATTATTTGTGCTTAAATTCATATATATATATACATATATATATATATATATATTATAAATATTTTATATATGAATAACACTTTTTCCTAAATATATACATGCATGTGTCATGTGTGTGTATTTATATATAAAAAATAATTATATACAGCACACACAAATATATTATGTAAACACAGACTTTTATTTTGGATGCGATTAATCGCAATTAACTTTTGCACAGCCCTAAAATAAATGTTGTGAATTTCTGATTTTGTTGATTTTTGATGTATACTTTTAACTTAAATGAACATACACTATTAATGTTGACATTTTTTTCAGAAGGAAGTGAATGGTTGAAATAAAGTCAATATTTTTGTTGTTTTTGCGCACAAAAAGTATTCTCGTCGCTTGATAAAGTTAAGATTGAGCCACTGTAGTCACGTGGACTATTTTAACGATGTCTTTAATAACTTTTCAAGGAGGGCAAGTTTCAATCCCTCAAGAAGTCTATGGACTAGTATGGAGGAGTGATCCAGCTCTCAGATTTCATCAAAAATATCTTAATTTGTGTTCCAAAGATGAACAAAGGTCTTACAGGGTTGGAACAACATGAGGGTGAGTAAATACGGACAGAATTTTCATTTTTGGGTGAACTAACCCTTTAAGCAGTGCATATAAAGACAATAAATAAATAAATGTTTAACATTAAGTGCATGTGTTTAAGTACTGATGGGAATGCACAGGCCCTTCACATAACCCTACACAGCTTGTAACACAATTGAATATGGAGGCCAAGATTGCCTAACCAAGTAATTAGGTAGTAAACCATGGTGTTATTCTTGGTAGACTCTCATGATTCATTATAATAAAAAAAAAGTATCGCTAGCAGGAAGCTAAAGCACTGCAGCCAATACATGGCAGAGTTTCCAGCCAGCTTTATTACTTAATTACACCTCCTCACAGGGCCATTACCACGGCAACAGGTATCAGGTGGACTCTCCATCCCGCAGCCGTCCAGAGTGCTAGGGACAGGCATCATGGGGAATCACAGACAGAGAGTCTTGCACCTCCTGGGACACGTCGCCTTCCTCTGTGGTGTGTGAGGCAGTTGGCACTAATTGGCACTGTTTGTTTCTGGCTGTATGTGAAAGCCTGGGCTTTACTCACCCTAAAACATGTCCCTTCTTTCCGACAGGCTACCTTTATCCCCTCAAACACCTGCCAGCAATGCCTCATTAATGCAATGTGGGTGATAATGTGCTATATGGGTAGAACAAGAGATTTGAATGTGGGCAGAAGTGATGAATTATGGGATAAATAGGGTGTGAGATAATGTGTGGGTTATTTCAGCAGGAAGGTAGGGAAGATTGGAGAAGGATGTACTTTAACATGTGTATTTTAGCACTATTTATGTTCAAATTTGATATATTGTTGCCAGGTTTATCTGCTATAAATTAAAGTTGTTTGAAATCTACAATGTCTAAAATGTGTTTTTTGACAACCCACATACCAGGGTGAGATCGATTGGGTAAGTATATTCTGAATAGGTTGTAAAATCATTACAAAACATCAATCTGTCTAATTCAGATTTTCACGTTTAATTCAACTTATTACATGCTGATTCTTAGTAATTATTTGTAAATTGTAGCCCAATTAGTACAATCTAAATGAAAATTGTTTCTATTTGACTTTAGTGTATTTTTATGCCAACCCTATACGCTCCCCAATTCATTTTGTAGACTTTATTTTCAAAAAGGTCAACTGTTCTTTCACTTGCTCAGTCATGACAATTCCTTAAAAAATTTATATTAAATAAAATAACATAAAAAGTAGGCCTATAGTTAAAACAATAACATATATACCAAAATATATATTTTTAAATAAATAAATAAATAAGTAAAATATCTAGTAAACACAATGCCAAACACAAAAAAGTTTAATAGTAATAAAACATAAATAATAATAGTAATAATAATAATAAATTAATAATAAATTATATATATATATATATATATATATATATATATATATATATATATATATATGAAGAGTTCAGATCTAAATGCCATTTGAAATTTTCTTCTAAAATGACCATTTTTATCAAGCTTGTATATTTAAGTTCAGTAATTTCACTTAAATGACAATTAATAGGTAATCTTCATTGCCATTTAAGTGAAATTACTGAACTTTAATATACAAGCTTGATAAAAATGATAATTTTAGAAGAAAATTTCAAATGGAGAATTTTGCATCTGAACTATTCATATATATATATATATATATATATATATATATATATATATATATATGTATATATATATATATATATATATATATATATATATATATATATATACACACACACACACACACATATACATATATCAAAAAATAAAAATATAAATAAATATAAATATAAAAAAAAATAAAAAATATATAAAATATAAAATATAAAAAATAAATACAAAAATAAAATAAAAAAGTCCTTGATGGCATATATACATTTTATAATACCATTTGAGTGTTGAAAACACATGTTTGAACAGTAAGTCCAATCAGTAGCCTACTGTAATTAGTAATTCACCACTGAGTCATTATAGCTCACCTCTTCCCACTGCCAGGTTTGTTTCAAAGGCCCTCCCATAGACAACATTATCTTTGATTAATTTCTGTTCATCAGCAGGGACGAGCTTGTTAAAGACAGTGAAGATCTCCTGTGCAGTCTGAGATTAAAGGGTGCAAGTGTGTGTCTGGAATAAGTGAGCGAACCGCACAGACACACACGGAGGACACAAACTCATCTCTATTTCCTAAACACAGACACAGATCAAACCAGCTCCATCACACCCCCTTTGATGTTCATTATCAGCCCTTAGTCTAATCATACCACCTAGCTGGATACAAGCTTCATCCACAGCATGGAAGAATCCAGACACAAGCGCACACATGCACAAGGAAACCAGACGTTGAATGCATAAGCATGGAGACTTGAACACACAAGACCTGCTTGCTCAGACACACCGCGAATTCGATACCAGACCAAATATTGGTCGAGCCACCCTAAAAGAAGACTTCAATTTGCACACACACACACTCACATACATTACGCACCAGTTTGCAATAAAAAATAAGGACACCTTCTGGCTGAATTGCTCTCCCACATGTAAGACCCTCACAGACTTGAGTGGGATCCTGCTTTCTGTGTAATAGCACTTGAAAAGGTCAAATCTGCTGTATAGTCCAGCAACCTAATTCTGCATTGCCCTTTGCCATGACCAGCTTTAGCATAATGCCCCCAGACACATTTGCTACCTGACTCAAGCAGACAAGCACAAATACAGACACATGTGCAGGCCTCACGCAGAGCCATCCAAACAAACCCAGAGCAAAGAAAACAGCCAAGGTCATCCATACATATCAAGCTCAGCTTCTACAGAAACCACAGTAAACGTTAAAGATGGTTCCTCTGAGAACGACATGAACCTATTGAACTTCAATAAATAGAAAATCGGACAAATGTTCAATGAAAGGAGGTGCTTGATCTTTAGAATGTGTTGATCATTAGCCTCGTGTAAAAGAAAATACAGTTTTGTTTACCATTCAAATGCTTTGTTTACCATTACATAACCCTGTTATGCTATTATGTAACCCTGCTTATTAAAAGTAGTTTTTGTAGTGTCACGCAAATTATATTTATATTTTTTGATAATTATGATAAATGTATTTTTACATGAATGCAATATTTATTACATTACGCAAATTTCAAAGATAATATAAAATAATATGAAATGAATGATAAATTATTCTCAATTCGTATCACAAACATAAGTCTCACCAAGGCTGTAATATTATGAAATATTATTACATTTATTTTAGTACATTTTAACATTTTATTCCTGAGATGGCAAATCAAAATTTTAAGCATACTCTGCACTTCATTGTCACATGATTCAGAAATCATTCTAATATGCTGATTTGCTGCTTAAGAAACATTTCTTGTTATTACTGGATCAATGTTGAAAACATTTGTGCTGCTAAAATATTTTTGTGGGACTGGGATAAATAAATAATAAATAAATAAATAATAATAATAAAAAGGATTCTTTGATGAATATGATGTTTAAAAGAACAGGATTTTGCTGTTATTTATATATATTTTTTTCAATAGAAATCTTTTGTAAAATTCTAAATGTCCTTATATCGGTTTTGATCAATTTAATGCATTCTTGCAGAATATAAATATTTAGTTCTTCCCAAAACAATATATTAATTTTTACTTTTCGTGAGGAATAAATTTGTATGTTATAAAATAGTTTAACAAACATATAATCAATCTCACAACAACAACAACAAAAACATTTGTGGGTAAAACGCTTTTATAAAAGTCATGGGACACCAGTGCAAGTGCCCTTCTTGAAACTAGTCAAACACATATAGCTGAAGGCATGAAGGCTGGGTTTATCACTGCAGGAGGAGAGGGCGGCAGATGGCGTACAGCTCCCCTGGCACACACACGCATGATGAGGACGCCTGTTCACACTGATGTGAGGGGACAAGCCAATCACACCTGCTGGCACTACGCCTATCCCATACATCCAGCATCAGAAACACTAGGGACGGCCGTCGCTGCCTTTCTTTCTGCCAGCCTGTGCATCACACATAATTTGAAGGAAAGTTGCTGTTGGCAACTTGTGGGGAGGTCCAACAACAATGTTAATGTTAATGTATTATTCAAGGCTGATTAGTGCTATTAGTTCTTTCGGAAATAATATTAGTAATCATAGTGACACAAAAGCACATACAGCAAGTGAAGGTAACAGGTGCCGGTAACAGTGATTGCATTAACTTTTTGTAGTACACGCATATGGCACAATTGTGTCCAGTTGAAGAAGTACATTCTGTACACAGTTAAACTGCTAATTGATAAAACAAAAAGATATCGTATCCAAAGTGTTTTAAAAATTCCACATAATAAACCAAGGGAATAAAACTATACTAAAAACAGGGTTTCTGCAGGTTTCAGTAAATCAAATTTAAGACCTTTTTAAGACATTTTAAGACCATAAACATTGAAATTTAAGACCTGACACGACGAATTACCAAAATTTTAAATAAAAAACTATTAGGAATTTTTTTTTTATATATGTGTGTGTTTGTGAGTGTGTGAAAGAGCGTCAGAGAAAATAACATTTACAGAAAGTATAGAAATTTGTACTTTGCATTTTCATATCTGTAAAAACACAATTCTAGTTGATCATACCTAGAGATGAAATGGCATGAACATTTCATTTCATGATTATTCTGAAATCAATTTGCAAAATGTATGTCCAAACCCAGCAAACAAAATTAGCATTAATGCAACAGTTTATCTAGTTAAAATAAAGTCTTTAAATAAACTTTTATAAAAAGATTGAGTCAAAAAAATTATAAATTACTGACATTCACATCCCCTTATCTTTTATGATTAATAGTAAAATTTGGGCCGATTTTCCTGTTGCATCTGTCGTTGCTAAGCAACCATGCACTGCGCTCTCCACAACGACAAAGATGTTTTAGTAGCTAATGGATTTCCAACACAGAGAAACGCTTGCTTTATCATTAGGTCTGCTACAAGATTTATTCACGGAGAAGAGAAAAACAAACGTAGTGTTTGGGTGCACGCGTGATCCTTCATGTTGACTGAGCTTTCAGCGTTGTTACAGAAGGGACTGATTGGTTGGTTCTTCGGTTCGTTGCGGCATTCTGAATCTTAAATGGTGAGATTTTTTCAATCTCGCTGCGTGTGTATTTGCATGCCTGTATTTGAAATGAACTTGAGCACGCAAACCGGTGTATGCAACGGCCTCTTGGCGAGCTACCTCGTATCAAGCCACGAGCTAATGCTAGCACGGGAGTTGCGGGTTCTGAACGGTTTGAACCCCTGCACTAGAGCTCCACTTTGTAGGCTACGACTCTAATACTTTTTTGCTACTTTGTAATAACTTTCTGCGGCCAGAGTTTTGGCAAATGAACGAGGGTAAATCTTTTTAAAGACCTGACTAAATCAAATTTAAGACCTCAGATGAAAATCTGGCCGTTTTTAAGACTTTTTAAGGCCTTAAATTTAAAGTTCAGAATTTTAGACTTTTTAAGACTTTTTAAGACCCCGCAGAAACCTTGTAAAAAAAATAAATAAAAAAAAAGATATCTTATCCAAAGTGTTTTAAAAATTCCACATAATAAACCAAGGGAATAAAACTATACTTTTAGACATTTCTGGCGACGAGGATTTGCAGCCTTTTAAACTTGCCAGGGCAGTGAAGTCACGTCACTGTTGGCTCTGAACGAAAGCGCATTGACCTTGTACTTTATGTCCCTCTCTGCTATTATAGTTTTTCAAGATGGCGGAACTACATGGAAGCCTCCGTGGACCTACCTGTCCCATGTATATATAAAGATAATAAATTTCTTCATTTACGAGGATAAGTCAGATAATTGGCAGAGGTATTTGTGCACCATTGAGGACAAATTCATGAATAAAAATATTGATTTTAATTAATAAATTGCATAAAAAGTTAACACATAGTCCCTTTAGGTTTTTGAGTTTTAAGGTTAACCAAACTGCTGAATTGATAAAAAATAAAATAAAAATAATAATAAAAAAAGATATCTTATCCAAAGTGTTTTAAAAATTCCACATAATAAACCAAGGGAATAAAACTATACTAAAAATAAAAAGTAAACATACAGTGTCCACAGTTATTTTGCACAATTTTTATGAAGATTCTAAAAAAATACAGAAACTGAAATGCAAGTCCTACACTGTAAATAAACAGATCTGACCTTGACATTTGCAGTGCAGATGTACTGACAAAAGGATGACTTATGTGGAAAGGAGCTTTACTCCTGTCAACATGTTTGAAATGCAAATATTTTAACCATATACCAGTTAGGGCCTATTATTTTTTTTTACATTCATAAAAACTGCCATGATAATTACTTGAAACTAGCTCAATATAAAAAAAATCATTCAAATATAATACAAATTCAAATGCAATACTATGAAACAAAACACCAAATAAGCTCCAATAAACCAGCTAGCTTTAGCCCAAAATAATACTGCAGTTACACTAACAACATACTCCCAAACAATTAACACAATTTACAACCATATGTAAGTTTATTATCTCCAGGGCTAGCATATGGAGAGCAAAATGGGAGAAGCTTCAACACAAATTTAAACAAAAACAGCTCCTTCTCTCACCGTTTGCCTGTCAAACTCAAGCTACAGGGGATAACGCTTTGGTACACATGACGCAATTATCAACAGCACTAACTAAAACACTGAATCATTTCATATCCTGTTATAGGATGGAATCCATGTAAACAACCTAAACAAACACCGCATACATGTGTGTCTCCTGCTGGGGGTTCATGAAGTGTGCTTAGCCGAGAAAACAATGAAATTGTATCTAAAACCCATTGACATTGTTTCTGAAATTCAAATATATGAGGAATGAAGAAATAGCGTTCAGCATTCATGATAGACCTGGACTGATATTAATCTGAGATTCACTCCTGACAGACACAAGTAACAATTTTCTACAATTTATTATACTTACGTGAGCCCAACTCAATGAGAGGCTGCGTCTCCAGGAAACACACACACGATGAACTACGGTAAAGCAAGAAGAAGGGGGTCTGAGATATAGGCAGCGATCGCAGGAGAGGTAAATTAACTGTATTCCTGTCACATCGCTGAGACGGCACAGCACCACGGGGACAGCAGGGCACTGTAATGGTGAAAAAAAAAAAAAAAATCGCCCCCTTGGCCACGGACACATTGTTTTGAATCATGGTCTTTTGAGTGAGATATAATACAGATGGGTAAAAAAAATGATGGAATGATACAGGTGGAAACGCACAAAAAGGACAATGTTTAATGCACAAAAAAACATGAAAAGAAGAAAAATGCTTCATGAACGCGGCATGAGATCAGAACAACCTTCATTCCCATGAAGCCCAGTTTACAACGTCAATAAGAAGAAATTAAACCCATCATTTTAAATGGACAAAATGCCTTCTTAGTACTATACAAAAAGACCTGTGAAACAGAAGTACTCGATCTTAATTTTAAAGAGAGTCTCAATTACTAAATAAATAAATAATACAGGCCTAAATTAAAAGTATAGTGTGAAATGAATTTAACGTGCTCAGTATATTTGATTTGCATGCTATTTACAAAAAAACATGTTATTTTTTTGTAAATGCAGATAATTCAAAGTATTTTCAAAGTGTAATATTCGTCTATACTGTAAATACTATATTGTAAATGCGTCTTTATTTAAAGGTCCAATGTGTTAAAATTTTGAGTATCTGATTTACAGAAATGCAAAATTACATCCATATCTATGTTTTCAGTGTTGTATAAAGAACTTAATTAATAAACCGTTATGTTTTTTTTACCTTAGAATGAGACATTTATATCTACATAACCGCGGACAACCCCTTCTATGAAGATCTACATATTATGACGTCATGTTTCTACCGTGAGCCGACAGCGAACAAACAGCGCTATAGCCAGCCTGGTCTCATTGTTAATATGTAGGTATTTTACGTTTTTGCAAAGATAGAAAACGTACTTTTTAAGTATATTTGGATAGATGCTGAAACATATAATATAGACGTATCTGCAACATTTAAACGTAATTATTACGTTTTACAGCTAAAAAACGTAAACTATTTATGTATATTCTATAACATAAAGATATCTGTATAATTTCCCTTTTTACCATTGTATAGATAAATGTAAGATCCTGTAACCCTAATCCCAAACCTAAACATACCCATTTTATACATAATATAAAAAAGGATAAAACGTAATTGACAGATATGTTGGGAAATGGCAGTTTTATTAACAATTTAGCATTAAAATATATTTTGAGCCACCAATTCTACCCCTAAACCTACCCATAACAGTTCCTTAAAACAACGTAACAAACTACAATTATGAAGAAAAACATAACTAACAAACAAGTATAATCACAATAATTTATTTATTGCGAAAATGTCAAAACCGATAAAAGACCGGATAAAAGGCGGAATCAGATTCTAAAGATTTGGATTACATCAAACTAATAAAATTGATGTCTTTTGTGAATTTTTGTTGTGTTTTATAGGAGAAAACGCTTTATGTGTCTCAAGGTAAATAAACTATATTTCAAATTGGTTAAACGAGTATAGTTAAAGAATGTATTTTAAGGTTTTATAGTGTATTGTTTAACATTATGCAGGCGAAACGAGCAAAATGTTAATATTTATGAGTATTATATCAATAAATGTGACTGAAAACTTAATTAAGAAGACAGTGGAATGCAATAGAGTCAAAACATAAGGCTACGATATTAATATGCATAAACTGTGATACGTACAAATGCGTACGTCGTGGATTTGATCATACGTAAATAGTTTACGTTTTTGTGCTGTCAATACGTAATATTTTGACGTTTTTAGTAATGTTGAATCAGTATTATACGTTTTCCGCATATAAAACGTAATTATATATACGTATGATAGAACGAACACTCGTACGTGCAAAATACATAACGTATTCCACTGAGATCACGTTGCTATAGCGGCACTGCCATTGTGTTTGTATTCGGCAGTAGAAGTCTCGCATTTGTTCTGAAGCAACGATAGCAGATCTATTCTGCCGAAGATCAAACTCTTCTCCCAAACTTCACAAGGGGTAATTCTTTGGTGTCATTTTGTTTAAGAGAGTTGTTGCAAGTTTAACAATAATGACTTGTTGGACACCCTTTGATTGAAAAAGTCCAGCCCAGTCTCTTCTAATAACCATCCATGATATAGAGTGGATAATGTCACTCAAAAAGCATAAAGACAAGGAAGTGTAAGATTTGCCAAAAGATCCTTTATCTCACAGCACGGGTTGAGATTCCTCTATATTGGAGAGCTTTATCCAACACTACCTCTCTGAGGACGGACCTGGTTAATATACATGGAGAGATGAAGACATCGCAGTCAGATTTCATCTACAGTAGCTTCCCTTTTACGAATGCAAATGCTGAAGCCATCGGGACTTTTGACCCTGGTCCATACCACACACACACATCATGCGTGGCATTTCCCCTCAGACTTGGACACGACAGTCTGTTCAGGGGAGCCAATTCAGTCCCATCCACTTTCATTTAGCTTGGTTGGGTAAACAGAAATGAGCATTTCCTCTCTCCTACACAACAGAGAATGAATATAGACATGAAGAGATAGATTCATTTATCCTCTTAATGGAGAGAGACACTGGTTTGCAGTGTCAGTGCTTCTACATTTTGTGTCCAAACTAAATCAGTTGGGAAAATGTGCACTGGAAGATGCTATCTTGTGTTCTCCTTTAGAGAGTTTGTTTATGCCGGTGTAGAGAGATCAAACGGACAGAGATGGACTCCCAGACCACCACGCCAAAGACGTTCTGACAAAGTCATTTCACAAAAAGAGAACTGATAACAGTTTAAAATGCTTCATGAGAAGGAAAGTGACAACAGTAAACTTTGGAGTCAGCGGTTCGTATAGCAGGTTCAGTTATTTAAGCTCAAGTGGTTCTCGTACAAGGGAACAGCGGCAACAAATACAAAAGAGGCATGGAAAAATGTGATGTCCTTTTCAAGGTGGAGGATGATATATAGCCTGTATTGGAGCTTGGTGGTCTCCAAACAGATATGAGCTGACATTTTGACACAAGGTCCCTGGGCTGCTTGTCTAAATGGACATCCATTTCGATCAAATGCCAGGAAGGAGATGCCTGGAATAGTAATGCACCGATTAGACTTTGCCTTTGCCCTGAGCACCGATAAAGGTCAGAGACGGTGGTGCATTTAGGTGCAAGTCAGTAACTGATTTTCAAATACAGAAACATTCAGTATTTATACACATGGCAGAAGCATCTGCAGGTCCAACATTATGTTTCACTACAGGCCCAGCAATGAAAAGAAATGTGCTCATGAACTGGGACAGACAGATCGAAGTCATGTCAGTGGGTCAAATTTCAGGTTTAAAGGTTCTATATGTAACTTTTAATAAAATGAATCCTATTTTTATTGCCTGTGTTTGAAGGGGTTGTAACCACAGATTGCAATGATCCACTTTTTGGGTTTTGCTATTACCTCTGAAGGCCAATATTCATATTTATAAGTCAGGTCTCCGGGTCGGATTTCCAGCGAAATCCATCAGATGTGACGTGCATGCGCGCTCCAGAGCCTCTCTATCCTCATATACAGTCTATGGGACCAACGGCATTTCAGCTGATGACATGGAGTCTGATAACCCCCAAAACGTCCTGTCTCCAGCACAACACAGACTCCAACACAAACTTCACATAAATATAAAAAACAAAAAAAAGTTAAAAATTATCTGCTCAAGCTCATATAAACTAAACATAGCAACATAGTAAACTAAACTCTCAGTGAAATAGCAAGGTAAACTACATGAAACATGACATAAATACAAAAGAATGTTCCAGGATAACAAAAAGTAGGTGCTTTAGGATGTAACTTATATTATTTACTATTATAAATATTATTTATATTATTTACCCTTTAAGGTTTTTGATGAAAACATTCCCGGATTTTTCTCCATAATGCACTTTACTGGTAACCAAACGGTTCAAGGTCCAAAAGACAGTTTCAGTGCAAACTGCAAACTGTTCAAAGGGCTTTAAACGATTTCAGACGATGAATAAGGGTCTTATCAAGCGAAAACGATCGCTCATTTAACCTTCAAATGGTCTTCATTTCCAGTTTACACTTCTGGGCTTTGGGGTCTATATGACCCCAACAATTGATTGAGTAATTGTACAAAAAATATACATTTTTAATCATGCAAATAATAAATCATTTTTTGTGTGTACTTCTCATCTATGCTGTGTTTTTGGAGATATAAAGTACTTTTGTATCCGTATACCACACAATTCCTCAACTACACCATTAGCTTTAGCATTAGCATATGAAATGTTATTTTTTATGATATTGCATTTATGCTCTGGTACTAGGTCTTCATTTCTGTGTAAAAAATTTCAGATTTATGCCTGAATTTTTTTTTCTCAGAAAATTTTTAAAACTTTAAAGTTTAAGTTTTATAAGCTCAAATGCTCGCCTTGCTCTGTTCTGTGATGCTTGTTCGTGACTCTCCTGTTCAAACTCGTTCACCGAAATGAATGAATCTTTTTTCGAGTTATTTGGTTCATTCAACGAATAGACTCTCTTTAAAAAAAAACTTTTTCACAAAACGTGGGTAATATCAAGTTAGCTTTATTGTAGTAATAATCACTGCGGTAATGGTTTCTTAGCTGAAACTCTTTACCAGTAAATGTTTGTATGGTATCAAGATACCAGCATGTAGACAATCATTTCTTAAAGATGGGTCTGGGACAACTCAGCACTTCAGTGGTTTACACATTATGAAGGGTTTTATCCTGCTGGCATCAGGCAGCCTCATGTCGTTTAACCCCTGCAGCAATAAAGAGAGCATTAAACAGCATAGCATTAGATGGATTTAGAGAAACTATGATAGCATTTTACAACAGAGGTTGACTTACTGTGCAAATGTATTTCCAAGTATCAAAACTCTAACCAAATTATCTGGCCTCATTATGCTAAGTTCCCCAAAGACCAACTATTAGCTGCAGTAGATCTTTCAAATTTATATATTTTTTTTTTCAGAATGGCTAAAGCTTATGCACAACTGCCCAGAGGAATGTTTTGCTGCTCAGAGGTTGCTTATTCAAAGCTTTGAATATTCCATTAAGTTCTTGGTTATGTATCAATTTGGTTTCAAATGTTTCTCCTAAGCACACAGCTGTCACGGTGGGTTGCAGGAAGGCCAACGGAGAATATAATTTCAAATACAATGTTTTAATAACAATCTAGAAGACAGGTGAACAGGTAACTTACACATACCGGCGATCATACAAAGACAGAGTGACCAGGAGGAACTAAATAGCAAACACAGATGATGGTATTAATTACAATTTAGTCCGGTCAAAACACTAGAAAAAAGGGTTATAGGAACGTTAGGTTCTAGGAACTGCAAAAGTCCCTCCGGTCGGAAAGCGGCTATAGATAGTCACGTGACAGCTTACGGTTGGTTTGTTGTCAATAGTTGTCATCAGACAACCGTGAAGTACAAACATACTGCGCCTGGAAAAACTGAGCGCGCCGCTTCAATTACGAGCGCGCTTGCCGTGCCTACATTTGAAATAACGAACTTGAACGCGCAAAATATGTGAGCGTGATGCGTATCACCAATCAGGCCACGAGCTACTGGTAGGACGTGTTGGAACCCCAGCTCTAAAACAATGTGAGGATAATCATTTTGAGCTTGTAAACAGGTTGATAAGAAGGTTTGCTTTGATTTGTGCAAAGTCAGTAATTTGCCTGAGACATGTACATAGGCTATGTAGAAAGAATTCAATAAGACGGGCGGACATGACGGTAAATATTTGTAATTCAAAATTAGGGTTATTATACTTAGAATGACAAATTAAGGAAATCTCATTTGCGTTTTTTTCTTTTGTAATGGTGTTCTGAATGGAAGAGTTCTCTCATAAACATTGTGGGAAAACAGCCTTTCATCAGCAATTACTGTATAGTGTTAATGATTTGCCACTAGAGGATGTTGTGTTAACCTTACAAAAGCATGATATGTGTGAAATCTTTATTATGTTCTGCATTGAAGCTTTTCAAGGAAATCATATAGGTTGCCTTCTGTCAAGTAGCATGTAAAAGACAGCTTTTCTTCTTCTTTTTTTGTAGACTGAGTGATCCAAACAGTTCAGAGAGCATGAAGAACTGCTACAGCCTTCGGGCACGATCTCGAAAAAGCTTTGATTATTGATTCACACTTCTTCTAGGAGGAAAAGAGATATATTGGGAGATCCCATAGATGTTCTTATACATTTGAAAGTGAGATGGAGAGCTTTTGATGTAAAAGCTCACAAGAAGGAGTGAGCTTCAGATTGCTGCTGACAAAGCGTGTATTACAATGAGGATGCAGCAGCACTGGGCCGACATCTAACATCTCAGAGTCAATTTCAAGAAAGTAAAATTGTAATCTAATGGTAATACTTTCAGTTTGCATTTCATTAATAATCAATAGCCTAATCTGTAGGAGGGAGATGGAGATGGTAAAGACAAACATGAGGAAATGATTGGAGAGGTTGAAAGACAAGAGACACCAAATGGTTCTGTGTCCCAATGCGTCTGTGGTCTATTTATAATGGATCAATATGAGGGAGAAGAGGTGGGGCTGGGGTGGGCTTCTGTAGTATAATAGGGTCTTTGGCAGCTTTTACTTTAATGATGCATGTTTACGTAATTTCTGCCAGTTTATGGAAAATGGCAGTGAGTGCTTTTTTAATTGATGAAGGATGTTGCAACACTTGAGACAACCCCTGCTGTTGCTAGGGATTAGGCAGATATGATCTGAAAGAGGGTGCCCTGTTATGACAGAAAAATAATACATCACATACTGAAAAACAGATTTAGTTTCCCTCTGGCTTTATACAACCAAACATGGCTGCTATCCAAGTCAAGTTAGAGGAGATGAAATTCTCTTTAACAAAAGTAAACGCACAATACCAAGCCTCTTAAAGAGGTAGTTCACACAAAAATATGAATTCTGGCAGCATTTACTCACCTTCATGCTGCTCCTCAACTACACTGTACAAAAATATCATGATTTAAAATACATTAAACTGTTAAAAAAACTGTTAAATTATTAAAATAAAGTTTAAGTACTGCATACTGTGAATAACTGTAATAGATATAACTTTACATTTAAAGCAATTTTGCGGTAAAATGCCATTAAATTATGTTTTGGAAGTGAAAAAGAAAAGCCATTGTATAAATTGACATTCCCAATCCCATAACGTAAGATACAAGGTAATGGAGCCTTTATACATTGTTGTGTTTCTTTAAAATAAACAATGGGCAAATGGAGTCTTTAAACGCCTCAGATGTAAAGTTATTCACTGTAAAGGTGAAGCCTAAATGAATGGGTCAATGGAAAGCTAACAGGTGAAGGCTTGTTATCCAATGGCGGCCCTGGGAAGACTTTAGTTTACAGGTGGTGGAATACCCCTTGAGAAACACTCATTAAGTTTCCTATATAGCCTATCCGCAACACGGGGTGTGGTTCACTATGCAAATCTCACTTGCCAATGTCCATTGGCTGCTTCTTGTTAACACTCAAAGGTGATATGGCCCTCAGGTGTGATCTCAATTCATCAGTCAATGAGGCCCTGTTTACACGAGAACGCTCGTGGGTGAAAGCGTAAAAATATTTTATCGGATGTGGCTTTCGTTTACACGGTGACAGCATTTTTGAGGCTTGAAAACGCAAAAAAGGGAAACCACCCTCCAGGGTGGAAATCTTAAAACACTCCACCGCGCGCGTTCCCGTGTAAAGGGCAAAAGCGCAAAAGTCTGCTCTGACAGTGAAGGTTGTTCGACGCACGGACTTGGTGTCGTTGTAGTATGCACTCCTAGGCGCCTGGAGTGCATTCTACATTGAATTTCACACACTTTTGCGTCACCATTTGCACGCGGATTTCCCGCCCAAAACGCTCGTCTAAAGGCAGAATAAAAAGTGATAACGCAACGCCACTTTTGCGTTTTCTCTTCAGAATCGTTTCCGTGTAAACATAGCCTGACATAACTGGTATGACTGACTGAAAGGGAACTTGTGTTATTAAAGTGCATTGCATTATTTTTATATCATATGTGTTACCATTATGGTGATTTGTATTTTTGTGTATGATATGTGGCCCATTCTATTTATGAGTATTTATCCCAGCCTGTGGAAAAACTTAAAATCTTGCTACCATCATTATGTATGTATATACTATACTATATACTGTATACAACCTATTTGTTGTATAAAAATAAAAAATAAAGCATTTCAAGGATCCCAGATACAATCTTCCCTGTGCGAGAGATCCATTCCTAAATTATAAAACAGACCCATAGAAAAAAAAGTGAGAAAAATTGCATCATAAGCATTATAAAGACATCGCTCCAAAGTAAAGTTAGATAAATAGCTTTTATATTGTCACTAAAGCAAAGTACATTTTAACAATATTATCAGGATTATTAACTATATTTACTTAAATAGATAATGCTTGAATAATTAGCTTAATTACTGCTTCAAATCAGCTTTAAAGACCAAAAAAAGCTGATTTAATTTTGATTACTTATTGTAAAAAGCAATGGCAGTAAAATGAATTAATTAATTTCGATTCATCCCATGATTTTCAAACAGATTTCAGAGATACATTTTAAAGCATAATAATCTCAAATTATGCAAATGTGTTAAAATGATTAACAATGACATCCCTACAAATACCTTTGGTAAAATCTTTTTATCTTTCAAATTCCCTTTGCGGCCGCCAAAGGTTCTTGGAGCCATTTAGAAAACCACAGCTTTAAATGAACAAATGGTGGCCTTAACTTTAGAAAGCAACATAAAGCATAAATAAACACGCATTAAACCTGACCTCGCAGGGGTGCGTTTAAATACACCTGTCTCGAACTCTTTAAATCTTGACTGCTCTGTCTCTTTTGTCCGACAACATGTCTTTGACTATTTACGCAGTGCAGGGATGCTGAAATGATTGGCTTTTCTTTTTGAGTGCCTCCCTTCTCTCTATTTATCAATTAATTGGTCTAACGTCTCAAGAGCTGCTGAGGGTTAAAATCAAATGAGTGAAGTCCAGGCAGGGACTGTTGGGGGGCAGAAACAGCCAGACGGTGCTATGGGGTGGAGATCCTTTAACGGCCATAGGGTTAGATGCATCTTCCTCCTCCCCTTTCTGTTCCTCAGCACACAGCCGGTTCAAAAACCTATTTGTTCAGCTCAGCCGGCATCTCGTTACTCAGGACTGATGCAATAGGATGCAACCCGGCAAGCTCGCTCCATAACTCCCTCCCCTCTTCCCTCCCTCCACCGACCTTCTCTTTCTCCTCTCGGCTCACTCATCTCTGGCTTTTTCTGTCGCAGACCATCACTCCAGCTTTTCCCCCCTTCTCTTTGTATCTCTCCATCTGCTTGATTGTCCAAAGTTCACCCTCTCTCTCTCACTCGCTCTCTCAACAGATCTCTCTGTCCACGCATGGCTGAGGATGCTGTGTTCAGGTGGACCTTTGCAGCTGAACCAGATAAGGCCCATACGGTGTTAGCGAGGGATGCTGGGTACCTACAGTGAGCAATCCTGTTAATGGTGGCCTTTAATTAAACAGCACACAGGGAGCACCACTGGCCCCTCCATCCCGCCCCAACCCCAGACAAGGTCAAACAGCTCAGAATGATGATATCATATGGATGAGAACTTGAGACCTTGAAGTTGTTGCAACTTTATATAAACTATATCTCCTTAATTAGCATAACTGTGGCTATAAAGTGCTACATTAGCTAAGACACTTGTTTTACAACAGTTTTTAACATTGAGGGTAGTAATAAGAAATGTTTATTTTAGTTTACTTTTCTTTACATAATTATATGGGAAAGTTATTGTATGTTCCTTCAATACAAAAATGTTCTTTTTGAAAGTGAAAAAGTACTTCATTTTAAGGTGTCTTTGTTACACAGTACCAATACATTTTAGTTCTGAGAAATATTAAGTAAAAATTATAAAGTAGTATTATGCATATTATTATAATATATAATTATATATAATTATAAAGTATATTATGCATACTTTAAAGATATTACTATACTAACTGCATGTAACAAATGTAACAATGACACTGTAAAATAAAGTGTTGACAAAATACAGTTGATATAACTACATACTGTACACTACCTTTCAAAAGTTTGGGTTCAATAAAATTTTCTCTTTTTTTAAATTAATTATTATGTTTGTTCAGCAAAAATATTTAAAACATTAAAAACTTTAAAAAGTTAAATTTTTTACTTTTTACTTTTTTATTTTTACTTTAAAAAGTAAAATATTTCCACTTGTAATAAATGTTTCATATGTTTTATATAAATATATATAAATATATATATGACCATCACTCCACTTTTGGGGGCAGAAACAATATATAATATAATATTATATTATATTATATAAATATTATTATATATATATATATATATATATATATATATATATATATATATATATATATATATATATATATATATATATATATATATATATATATATATATATATATATATATATATAATATTATATATATTATATAATATTATATTATATGCTATATATATATTAATATTATATGCTATATATATATATATATATATATATATATATATATATATATAAAGCAGTGTTATTTTAAATTGTAATAATATTTCATTATAGTACTGCTTTTACTGTATTAAAACGCCTGCAAAATCTAGCCTTGTAATGGCAATTACATAAAATTAACAGTGTGTTTCATATTCACCACCCCAATGACAGTATAGAAGGGTTAAAAAGTTGGTTTTGGCGAGTGCAAAAAAACAATAGCCTGTCCATTTGTATTATAAATTCAACCATAACATACAGACTATTTCTTCCAAATATCCCATTCTTAGACCTAGAGGATAATATATAACTTTACATTGCACATGTCAAGATGCCCTATACGTGTGGCACATTAGCAGCAAATTGGGACATATCTTACCTTCGTGAACGTGTCACTAAATGGCACACAAATCTCGGAGAGAGTGGAAATTGGACAGTGTTCATGGTGTATCAGATAAAATTGCAGAAAACAGTGACAGAACATTGGCCAAACATTACCCCTGGGATCACATAGAGCACCGAAACACAGGCTTATCGCTGACTTCTCAGCCCGAGGACAGACAAACATGTCAAAGATGAAGACATGAACTCACATTGGAATGATGGTACAATCAAGGAAGACAGATTGCTTCAGAATCACCAGGAATAACTTGCTTGATGTGCCTCTCAATGAAAATCATTTGAGCTGAAATATCGTTTCATAGTCAAGAGGCATCGGGGTAAATTGTAAATCAGGGAATAATAGAAAAACAAGTCAACACAGTGAAACGAGTTTAACGAGTTGTGTAAAGCGTTGCTTTTCTGCTCAATTTTCTATTTCAGGCTTTTTCTGTTCATAACATTATGGACCTCTGAATGCCCCCAATGAGAATGTAATGTATGCACACAAACACTTTCTACAGAGGACAATATGCAGTTAAGAGAGGGAAGTTGCCTTGGTTACTAAGCATATGCGTTTTATGAGATAGACTAATTGCAAAGTCAGTCCCTGTGGATCAACCTGGGGTTAAGTGCCACGCTCAAGGGCACAGTGGTGACAGGGCATCGCCTGTCTAGTGGGGTCCAGGACAGCAGGATTAAAATAATGATAATGCGAGGAATAAAATGCAACTAATAATCAAACCATATAATCAGGAAAATAAGTAGATATATGAACGTCATGTAACATTTAGATGCCAGACACACTCTTCGGCCCTTTGCCATATAAGACTTTTCTTGTAGAGAAGACTTTTTCTGTTATGATCACTTTTCTCATAATCTCAACATAAACATTCTCAAGCTCTTGACTTAATTTGCAGATCAAAACACAACACAGTAGAAGAATTCCTATATAATACAATTTTAATGAGTCTATTTTGACTTCTTTACCAGTAAAAACTAAAAAAATTCTTTAAACAAAATTAGATTTACAGTGACTACGTTTACATGTAGCTAATTTTCGGGTTATGGTCGGGTTAAGGTCACTATTCGGGTTTCTGAAACATTAGGAATAACCCGTTTACATGCGTGAGCAGAGAGGGTTTCTCCTGGATACATGGAATTGCAATATCCCGATGTAAACGGCAACGCGGTTAGCATTTTGACGTACGAATAACCTTAGACGCAATTTGCGTCATTTCTGATTCTTCTTCCTATATCCAAAGACAACAACAGCAGCATGCGGATAATGAATAGTTCGGGGCAGATAGCGATCGCCTTTGTTTGCGCTGTGTGCTGGTAACATTACTAACCTCGCTCCAAAAGTAAGCTGTGCCTAGCCTGGTCTCGCCATGTTTACTTCCGGTATACTGCACGCGGATTTTGTATGCGCCGAGAAGTTTCTCTACTCAAAGACCAAGATTCCTTGCGAATAGGACATGCGCAGAACACAAATCACTATGGGGATATGCCGATGCGCGTTAACATGTCCAAAAAATCGGTTTAGAAAAGGGGTACCCCAGGTATAAAATCCCAGTTTTTTAAAATCCTAATTGCTAATGTCTCGGTTTTGAACGGGTTATTGGCTGCATGTAAACGCAGTCAGTGTAATAAGACAAAATGCTAAATTCAAAAGTTGTATATAAAACACAAATTATTGGACTTTGACAAGAACATACTATTTCAGTCTTTCTTTCTACAGATATAAAAGCTAATTATCTAACTTTATTTTGGAGCGATGTCTTTATGATGCTATTTTTCTCACTTCTAAAAGTTTTGAATAAAGTTGGCGCTACCTTCAAAGACTTGCCAAACTTCATCAGCTATGCACACTGGCACTTACAACACTGCTGGGCAGCACTCTATGGCCATCCTGCAGATACTTCAGGCCGACCTTCTCCGAAAGATGGACGAGGAAGGCCCAGAAACTATCTGTGTGCAGGATTTACGCAGCGCCATGGACGTGGCTCTTCGCGCCGCAAAATCTGCCGCACAGGCCATCTGGCGGACTATGGCTTCTCTCGTCGTCACCGAGAGACACCTTTGGCTGACACTGTCGGAGATGCCAGAAGCGGAGCGCTCTGAAAGGGGCAATAGAGCATTTATCTCAAGCTCAGAGCGGAAGGGAGCCTGTACAGCAGATATTTTCTGGTACCGAAAAAAGACGGGGGTCTCAGACCCATTCTAGATCTAAGACAGTTGAACAAAGTGCTTATGAAATGCCAGTTCAAAATGCTTACAACCAGGAAAATCATTGTACATTTACGATGTGCATGGATGTATGGACGTGTTCCCTAGCATAAGATATTTCACAGTACGAGAGAACCTCTCGTAAGAGACACATACTCGGTTACTAATGTAACCTCGGTTCTCTCTAAGAAAGGGAATGAGTACTGCGTATCTTGCTGTGCCTGCTACATGCTCTGGTTCGCTTCGGAAATGAGAAAACAGTGATATCAGCCCATCGAGCTATATTTATAGGGCTAGGACCCAGCCCGCTTCGGTGGAAGCGTGACGCAGTGGGCGCAAAGTGCCCCCATTTGAGCCATCACCAAAGGGCCGCTTCTCGATAGGCTGCTGCAGTTGCTTAACACCGACTGCCGTATAATGGAAATCATTAAGAACATCAGTTATGCTAATTATATCCCAACTGCCTTTCTGCTGTTATTTCGAATGCCCAACGCCTGTGAAGAGACGAACTGAGCGCCGGCGATATGTTATGGGCGCCGTTTTATATATAAACAATATTTATATTTAATATTTATATTATAAACAATATGAATGTTAGCCAAGGAGAGACTGGCCCCCGACTGAGCCTGGGTTCTCCCAAGGTTTTTTTTTTTCTCCATCCAATCTGATGGAGTTTTGGTTCCTTGCCACTGTTGCCTTGCTTTTGGCTTGCTTAGTTGGGGATATTTAATATGTTAACAATATTATTGATCTGTGTTGTACTACTTTCATGTTATCACTGTGAAGCTGCTTTGATATAATCTGTATTGAGAAAAGCGCTATATAAATAAATTTGACTTGACTTGCAGTTGCTGCAGGACAGCCAATAGGCACACTAAGCCGCCCTGTCTGCATGCAACGCGTTTACAATAATGCAAAATTAAGGATAATTTTTGGCTTCAATATCTTGAGGAAAAGAGGTTTTCCCCTGAGCGTAAGATATTACGCAGATACGAGAGAACATCTCGTATGAGAGCTGAAAACAATCTGAAATTCAAAAGAGCCTAATGGTGACAGCAGTGTTGCTGCTAAAAAATTACATTGATAAAGGATTTTAAGTCAAAAATTGATTTTAAAGTGCAATACTGCTGCATAAATGGTTTGTTCTTGAATCAGGGACTTAATCAATAACTCAATATCTGTCATTGACACCAGTGCCTCTACTTCCAAATCAATGTCCAATACTAAGTTCATTGTCACAATTGTGTTGCTGGACATGTCATTGCCTGCCAACTTAAGTCAACAGAAAGATATTTGAGAGATATTGATTGATTTGAGGCTGGCTAGAAAAAAAATTTAGATCATGCGAAAGTCGAGAAAACAACTTTTGCAAAAAAAAACAGCTGAGAACCTGATCTGAGTTTATAGGTCTTTACTAGATATCAAGCCTATAACCTTTGCGTTACCAACCTTAATCCTTAACCATTGCATTGTCTTCCATCACTACAGAAAGACAGAAAACCAAAGTGCTGTTATATTGCATTTTATAAGGTTTGCGCTTTCAGAGAAACAATTTCTTAGACTGGTCAATGAAAGAATTGTCTGACTGGCCGTTTTATGAGGCTAATATTTCAAGGCTGCAATTACAGGCAGCAAGGGCGGATTTTTCTTTTCTTTCTTTCTTTCTTTTCTTTCTTTCTTTCTTTCTTTCTTTCTTTCTTTCTTTCTTTCTTTCTTTCTTTCTTTCTTTCTTTCTGTGTAAATTGAATGTCTATTACGTCTGTATGGGCTGCAGACTACTGTGCTTATGCTTTGTGATGTTTCCCAAGATGCCATTCTAATTTGTTTTTCTGTACTGTACAGCACATAATGGGGTTGTGTGAGAGGTGTCTCTCCTGTTCATCTGCACTCGTGACAGCTTTTCAGGTTGGGTGCTCCATCTCCTCTACATCACTCTTTACTTTTTGTTCTTTTTTACGCTGCTTTTTACTCATCTTCCTCTCTCTCCCCTCTTTTATGCCTGATACCTTTCATCCTCATGGTTCCCCCTTGGCTCTTGCATCGTTCGGCTCCCCACCCCCTACCTCTTGCCGGCCCGACAGAGCCCTCTATCTCCTCATATTGTGTCCCATCAGCGAGTGGGGCTTGTGGGTAATGGGTGCGCAATCCCCCACCACTCACCGCATCTCTCATGTTGGTGAAACCTGTCGGCATGGGAACGCCAGTCTTGATCACCCTTATCAAAGGAAGCCTCGTTCCACTTGCAATGCCTGGAGGTGCTTTAGAAAGGAAAGAGAATATCTGTCAAAAAGCTTGGATGAGCTTGAGATAGACAGGAACAGAGAAGGTACGCTTTTTACCCCTGGCTACATACACGAGCCAATCATAACCATGAAATCGGCTGCCATGAAAACAGTATATGGCAAAAAGTTGGAAATCTCTCATTGTTTTCCAGAGCTTTCTGTCAAACTTCACCAAACTGACAGTTAAAGCTAATTTCTGCCTCATTAATGGCTACAAACATCTTCCAATTTTGACAAAACACAAATGTGGCAAATTCAAAACAGACACTTTGGGAAATCAACTCACATTTGACTAGACAAATTTGACTCTATTAAACTGGTATAGAGTCAATGCATACATAAATGTTAAGGATAAAGAAATGTCATTTCTTTTTATATCTTTTTATTTCCAAGTTCTTAGAAATGTGCTCTTTACCTTCATGTTCATTTCATATGCCTGATGGGGCTGATGCGGCTTATCATAACTTTATTAAATTGGTTACATAAAAGAGGTATGATTTGAATCCAAAAAGTGAGGGTCATTGTGAACTAGTAGGTCAGACTTCTTAAGGCATAGTCTTAATTTAGCAGCTGTTTATGCCAAGTTCACACTACATGATTTTAAAACGTTGGTCTGAACTGTGCAGTTTCACACTACATGACTTGGTCTCAGTGAAATCAGAGTGTTCAGAGTTGTTTAGCTGTTCACACCACACAACACAACGTGATTGATCCATAACAGGAGGTAACTCACTACATGAGCTGACAACACGCTGCATGAGAGATACACCCACGATCGGATGATAAGAGCAAGCTGTTTCAGTACCTATGGTACAGTCTAAATCCTGAAAATAATCAAATAAATAACGAGTTGACAACAACTCTGGCACCAACGATTCTATCTTGTCTACAAACCACGTTTTGTCATTGAAAAAACACGCAATAAAACAAACCATAAATGACATCGAAACAGCACGTGCGCCTATACGCAGCGAAAGAAGAACACAACACGTAAATAATGAGTCAGACAGAAACTAGTGCTGCACACTGTTTGCGCGACGATCTTCTGCTCTGAGGGAAAAATGCAAGAAAATAAATAAAAACGATTTACCTGGTGTCCTCAACCCATGCGTTGCTATGATAGGCTGTACTCATGACATCACTGAGGTTGAAGTTCGCTGCACGGCTCTGGATATCTAGCAGGCTGAGATGTTTTTCTGGGTCGCGTCTGCGAGGCATCTGCGAGCGTTTTGCTGCGTTGTTGGCTCTTTCATACTAACAGATTGGCGAGCGTTCATCGTCCGCTAATCGCCCAGCGATTTGCACGCGATTACACCCTGACCTGTTCGGCGAGCTCGCGATCTGCAAATCGGGCATAAATTGGGCTTAAAATCCTGTAGTGTGAACTTGGCATTATGCAACTGGCCCAATATTGAACAGTCCAGATAAAGGGTAGGTAATGATTAACAGGTGGAAGTGATGATGCTGAATGGAGAAACCAGGCAGGGGTGGATCATAATGATAGCAGAAGGGAATGATGGGAATTGCCAGTTCTAGAATTCAGGTGACAAGGAGCAAGTGAGACCGGAGAGAAGGTGAAGGCGTGTGCTTAGTGACACTAGCAACCTTGAAATACAAGGTCAGTGGAAAATAAAATAAAATAAAATAATAATAAATTATATTATATATATATATATTGTTTTTTTTAAGATGCAAAAGATGCTCTATTGGGTTGAGATCTGGTGACTGTAGGGACCATTTTAGTACAGTCCATGTAACCAATTTGAAATGACTTTGGAGCTTTGTGACATGGTGCATTATCCTCCTGGAAGTAGCCATCAGAGGATGGGTACATGGTGGCCAAAAAGGGATGGACATGGTCAGAAACAATATTCAGGTAGGCTGTGGCATTTAAACAATGCCCAATTGGCACTAAGAGGCCAAAAGTGTGCCAAGAAACATCCACCATACCATTACACCACCACCACCAGCCTGCACAGTGGTACCAAGGCATGATGGATCCATGTTTCTCATTCTGTTTACGCCAAATTCTGACTCTACCATCTGAATGTCTCAACAGAAATCAAGACTCATCAGACCAGGCAACATTTTTCCAGTCTTACACTGTTCAATTTTGGTGAGCTCTTGCAAATTGTAGCCTCTTTTTCCTATTTGTAGTGGAGATGAGTGGTACCCAGTGTGGTCTTAGGTCTATAGAAATGGTTGTGCGTGAAAATCCCAGTAACTGAGCAGATTGTGAATACTCAGACCGGCCCATCTGGCACCAACAACCATGCCATGCTCAAAATTTCTTAAATCACCTTTTTTCCCAATCTGACATTCAGTTTGGAGTTCAGGAGATTGTCTTTGACCAGGACCACACCCTAAATGCATTGAAGCAACTGCCATGTGATATTAGATAATTACATTAATGAGAAATTGAACAGGTGTTCCTTATAATCCTTTTAGGTGAGTGTATACATCACATTAGATTTAAGACTCAAGAATTTACTTCATGATATACAATGTAGCAGTCATGCCAAAGCCTCAATATAAACAGCTCCAAAGTTGACAAGGTGAGGAATTTATGACTAAAAGTAAAACAGCAGTAAAACAGTTCGACTTTGGACGACCCACTGGACTAAAACTTTAAATTACATTTTTGGACCTCAGCATCAGCTGCTGGATTAACTTTATAAATGTGGATATGCCAGAAGTATGAATAATGTCTTCAGCACATTATGTTCAACAGGGCTTTGTCGAAAAGTAACACACTAATTTTAATTCAGTGCATATTCAGAGAGGGAGAGGGAGAGAAAATATACAATTCTCAATACACACAAACACAAGACCAAATTAATAACCTCTTAGTGCAATCTTGCTTTGATTAGTACTATGTAATTAAGGTGTCAGAGCAGAAGGGTTTGAGAAAACTATGATTGATGTCTACAAGTGAGTCTTCTACATCTCAAAATATTTCATCTTCAGTTTGCTCTGCATTTTGCAAATTGATGTCCATGAGGGTGGAATATCTAAGCCTTGCATGCACAGTCTCCTAATGTGAGCTGCTCTTAATATATATACAGAATTTGTGTGATTTACTTGGCAGTATTGGCAAGTTCCAGCAACCCTTTTCTCTTTTATCACATGTTTGCGACAAGCTAAAGTATATGTCATCAACATCATCCCCTTCGTCATTAATGTCATCTCAGCTATGTGCACAAGAAATCTGCTTGTCTCTGAGGCATATTACATGAGTAAATCAAAAAGCCAGTGACAGCAAGTAGTCAGGCATCATCTGAAAACAACCAATACACATGCCATATTAAACAACATTGGCTTCAGGATTAGTTCCTAAACAACTGTTCGGGAAAACACATTTTCAAGATGCTGCTCAGAAAGTTCATTACTCCCTGCTTGTTCACTGTACCCAGAGGCACTTTTAAAAGGCTATGTATAAAACACTCAGAAAGCCGTAGTTACACCTCTGCCTCGACGGACTCCTAAAATAAGAGGCTTTGGTGCAATTTGCCAGACATTGACTTACTACAGCCACAATCCCATTGCGAGATCATTTGGGTTTTAGTCATATATGGGACATTATGTGGTTCAAATCAAAAGATAGTCAAATCTGGTTTAAAGGTAGTAAGACAATTTCTGGAAATTTCCATTTGCACATTTAGCATTTTCTGTGCTGAATCTGCAGAATGGATTTAGCTACACTAATTAGCCATTATATAAAAGCATTCACAGCTAAATTTTAATTTTGCCGTCATTTCACCTTCATTTGGAAGAATGTCCTGGCCAATCTTTTCAATGCAATTACCATGAATGGGCACTGGAGCTCTCAAGCTTCTAAAAGTACATAAAGCACCATAAAACTATAATATGTGGTTTATATAACTTGTGTGCTGTATTCCAAGTCCTATTATTGTTTAAAGCTAAAATGAGTAAAAAATGGTTTCAGTAATTGAAATAGCTGAAATTAGAATGAGAAAAAAAAAGAAATGTTGCAGTTGGACAGTTGCAGTACTAAAACGACCAAAACTAAGCTGAAATAAATAATAAAGCGGTAAATACACTAAATAGATTATACTATATGCTAAACTTAAAATATAAATACTAATTGAAAAATCTAAAAGCTAAATTGAATATACTAGTAAAGTAATATAAAATATTACAAATAATATTATATAAAATATAATATTATCTCAAATAATATTAAATGTTCGCTATGTAACTTCTTTTATTCAAAATGAACAAAATGGAACTAATGAGACCAATTAGTGTTTTTATCTTAAAAAAAGTGTTTTTATCTTAGGCTGATTCACTATAGTAAGCCTGTTACACCAACGCATTCTCATCCTCAGGGCGTCATTTAGTGACGCTTTTGACAATGAGTATACATCCAACGCACATGGCACCCTTTAGCTTCAATATAACACGCTTCGGTTACGGGTAGGTTTATGTCTTGGGTAGGGTTAGGGTTAGACCACTATAGGAGGCGCCTTCTGGCCCATATACGTCTGCATCTCATATTGACGCTAAAGGGTGCCATGTGCGTCGAATTTATACGTAATGTCAAAAGCGTCAGAATATGACGCCTTCGGATGAGTCTGGTTACACAACAGGCGTTGAATCAAAAATCATTAATTTTCCAATAGAAAGTAGTACAGGGCCTGCGTGAGTTCCGATCATATGCGCATGTGGAAATTTCGGAATCCGATTTAAGCTTCAGATCGTTCAAATGGGTTACCTTCTGCGGCTAGAACGTATGAGACCTGCTGACCGGAGGTACAGTATTGTATTCTAATCAAAACCATGAGCGCCATTGAAATTACCAATATTTAAATATCTGTTATATTGATAATGATGACGTAGTCAGCCTATTTTTCTTTTGTGAAAATGTTCCCCTCTCCAGTGTGTAAATTATGATTGTAAGGAAATAAATAAATAATTGATCACCAAAAAAATAAAATAATTTTTTACATAATTCTGTAAACAGTGTTTCTGTAAAATGGCAGTTATTAATAATTATTGCAGATTAAATCAATATTTATGTTGATTAGCTATAAAATCTACTATGTTTTCATTTTAGATGTATTGAGGTTGATATTTGTTTTGTGTTGATATATTCATACATAAATGAATGTTTTACATGGGGGAATTGTGTTTTTGTCACTCGTTCTTTGTCCATTCAAATTCGTAAATAGAGAAAATCTGCTCCGGCTTGTTTTCATGGTGTTTTTACAGTATTACTCAACAGGTGAGTTTTATATTGAACAGATAAATAGACATATGTAGCTCTCTTACATGGGTATAGCTACAGTAATGTCACAGTGGTTAATAGTTCACTGGAGAGGAAGATTAGCAGTAGTAGCATCTGTTTTTCAACCTAATCTATAGTATGACTTCAGAAGACTCAGAACAGTCATACAGACCACTTACATTGTTGAGTACAATCAACATAATTGCATCCAAAAGAGCGTCCAGGGCATTTTTCATTTAGTGTAAAGAGAAATAAAGTCATACAGGTTTGCAGATACATGAATGTAAATGTAAATGAAAGATTTTTCATTTTTGGTTGAACTATCCCACTATTCCATGTAGGCCTGACTCAAAAGACAAGAGAGAGGATCGATTTAAAAAAAAAAAAAAATGTTGAAGAGCTATAAGGTGTAGCCTGAAATACGCTAAACTATTAGCACTATTATCAAAGGACATTAGTGAGTACTAAAGTGGGAAATTATCTTTGATTCCACAGGACTCTAATTGTGTGTCAGGACTACAAAAGCCATAAACACCTGCTGCACATATGCAAAGTAAAAAAACATGTCATGCCATCATCTTCACTGACCTCTCTAGCGTTGCTTTTTCCTGTCCTCGTCCGTATGCGACCGCACTGTGTGAAAGGCGGTAATTTGATCATTTGACATATGCCGCTGTCAGATGATGTTTTCTTCTGTCTCTCAGAGTGAGTGCCTTGCATTTATCTTCTCACATGAGCCTGACCTCATCTCTCAACCTGTTGTCTTCTACCCCTTCATAATTACCCGAGCAGGGGGGGCATAGCCAGCATTTCACACACCTGCCTCTCAGGGTTTAACAGAGCGTGAATGAGTCTTTAAATGCGTGCTATTTAAGTGCACACGTTTACCTCAGGCTTTATTTTGAACATGGTTTCAGTGGCTTTTCTGTATACCTGTACCTGAAAAAATGCACAGCCTACAGTGAATTCAAAAAGTTTTTGGAGACTTTAGGTCACTTAAAATTTACAACAAACAAAAAACGTGGAAAGTGAATCTGATAGCACAGTTATAAACATCAACACAAGTGGCATTTGCAAACTATATTGCAACTGTGTTGTATTATTTGAAAACAAAAATGAGTTGGTTATATAGGCTATATATTAGGGGTGTAACAGTTCACAAAATTCACGGTTCGATACGATACACTTGTGTCACGGTTCAGATCGATACAGTTCGGTACGTTTCCAATACAGCAAAAAGAAAGAAATGGGAGAGAAATTTCCTTGATTTAATTTTTTTTATTATATTTTTATTAAAATTAACATCATAAAGTATGATATGTTTTAACTTTGAGCAATGATGGAGCTATAACGTTACGTGACTTTTCTTAGGCAGCCTATAAAACAAAACAGCTCCTTGGACAAAATGCAATCTTGTAGTAGTTAAACAAAGGTTTATTTTAGTTCAGATTAACATTTGAGGGCAGCAATTGTATTCATAATGTCAAAATAAAACTGGCGTGATATTACTTGAAAGCATTATAATAGCCTACCTGGATAGTTCATTCATGGCACAATGTTTCTTTCTGGTTTCCATGTCAGCGCTGTTTGATCCGTTAATAACAGAAATGTGAATGTTTCTCACTAGATCTCACAGCGATGTCATTAGGCTACTTCACTGGCGAATTCAAATGTTTTACTGGATTTGGCTGTGCAGTAACAGCGCTGCTCGGTTAAGATCAGCTCGCGTCTCGCGCTGCATTGGTCCAAACTGATAAACGGTCCGTCATCCACACAATAACAAGTAGCTCAGTTTCGTTCCGCTTACATTTACATTTGCCATTTGATGTTGGACAATGTTGTGGTCACGCCAGCGTCTCTTACATTATGAGCGCACGTGCAACACGCCTTCATTTGAATAACGAAATTTTGGTCAGCAGGAAAAATGGTCCAAAGACGCAGTTCGAGTTAAAAAATGCGTACCGAAAACCGAACCAAAAGCCTCGTACCGAACAGTTACAATACGTATCGTTACACCACGATATATATATATATATATATATATATATATATATAAATGCAAAGACAGATTTTAAGTGTCCAGATACTTTTTTTGGAGCCACTTCACATTTTTCAAATGAGTTGAGGCTCCAGTGAACCAGAAAACTAAAGCTTATGTAATCATGGAAAATGTAATTATTATGCGCATAAAAATCACTCCATGAGGATATAAACACAAGATTTGGCTGCTAAAGAGCTGGATTTATTAATAATTCAATATTCAGACCTGTTCTGCCTCACATCGGTTGAAAGCGCAGTCAAATCTATGAAGATAAACAGATTTAGATATGGGGATATAAAGTATATTAGTACCGTGACTTGGCTTAAATACATACAGACAGGAAATGCCATATTCCTGTGGGAAATCTCCAGCCGATCAGTAGCAATCCCTGTCCCAAAGGAACGAATGTGATCTCTGTGATTCTGCATTTCTCAGCGCACTAAATTCCCATCAGGCACCACATCTGGACGCTGGTTTGTAGCCCTAAGCACAGCTGTGATGTCCCTGTCGGTTCATCCTTGTGTGTGCATGTGTTGCGTCTGCATTGTCTGCAGGTGACTGGCTGATTGCGGCGTGATTGGGAGCACTGGTGCACAGGTCGGATTCTTGTTGGTGGAGGTGGCTTTTGCTCTGATTTGGCATGGCGGTTCTGGATGTTTTGAAACGATAAAGATGGCTGTAAATGGCCGAATTCGACTGAATTCAAAGAATAATGGGTAATAAAGTGCTGTTTTCAGCAATGTAAACGTATTCGTTCTCTCCTCATTTGTGGTGATTCTTTGGAATCACAACAACCGCACAACAACAGCAAAGACAAGAAAAACATACATAAATATGACAGTAATGATTAAGTTTAGATGGTAATTTTTAAGCTTAGCAATGACTTTATCATTACAACACACGTAGATGTTAATATATCTCTGAAGAATGTTTTAGATTTTATGTATATATTTTTAAATGCCACATTCCAGTATAATGTGTGAGACAACTAGTGTTGTCAAACATTTTACATTTATAGTAATTTTACTACTGCAGTCTATTTCATTTTATAGTGCAGTTAAATTATTATTATTATCTCCCTCATAGCTAGGGCCAGAGGAATTTCAGGGAAAATACTTTATGGTCAAAATCACAATGTCGTGGCATTTTTCCCTGTGGTATCGAGAATGGTATTAAACATCAATATGTTTCAAGGTATTGTATGGAAATTACAGGGGGGCTATTTCCCTGAAAATCATAATAGCATTAGCTCAACAACCAATCAATGTGAGGTTAGGGTTAGACTAACTTATTGTCTGTCCAATAGCAGAGAAGGGTTTTGAAAACCTTTGAAAAGTCATTATATTTGCAGTTGTGTTGCAGAAATGACAAGCTGCGTAAGTGTGTTTGTTGTGGTAAAAGCTCAATTTTCACCATCATTGGGTGCATGGATGGCTTTATGCTTCACACACAAACAGTCCATTTATGCCTGATGCCTGAGGTATTGTGCACATTTTGAAAGCTAGATACATGCCATCTATGTATTCATTGATTTATATTACCCAATGCCAACACTATTAGACACTAGCCAATTCCTGATATAAATTTAGCTTAGCAACTAAGCAGTCAAGTCATATTTCAATTGACTTTGATACATTAAGAGAGAATTACTGATGGTATTTGATTCAAATGAAAAAGCAAGGAACCATGTCCTAAAGAAAATGTATTTTACAATAATATTCCCCCCAAAATAAAAAACCTGATAAGCATAAAATCAAATCCAATGCCACTCCACTTTATTGCATTTGGCTCTGTGAAAAAGCTCCATGGGGTTTTGTCTGGGGAAAAATAAGGAGCCCGCTGTACAAAACTCACAGGCTGCTATACAAGGCCACTCCATGTGCACACATTTGAATGCGAGCCTCAATTTGAGCCACTTACGAATCAGAAAGCAGAGAGTCTAGTCTCCAGCAAGGCCAGGAAAGCTCTATGCATCCAAATTGCTTTGAGAGGAAGGGAGCATCTGGTCCATTGAAATCAACTTAATGCATGTTTGCCAAAGGTACCGTCTGGCAAAATAGTGCTTTTTTTTTGGTAGAGTCCCCTTCTCTCCCCTCCATTTGCACCTCTCTTCGCTCTTTCAGGGCTTTGGAAGGGTTATATGAAAAGGCTGATGAAAATGAAGCTTTTATATTGAGAGATGAAGTTGGAGTGAACAAAAATCGAATAGTCACGATCTATCAAAGGACTCGGATCTGCAGGCCTCGCAGATGGACAAAGTGCAACCTCAGCGGTTCAGGGACTGTACTGAAAAACCTGTGTGATCCTGACAGCTGTCCAAGGTTGGGGGCAGATTTCAGGACAAAGGTCAATGCTGAATCAAAATCATTCCCTGAAGGTACTATGTGTTACACCGATCCGTCTGAATGACTTTCTTGCCCTGTTGTTAATCTTTGCTGCTCTGTTGAGAATGAGTACATGTTTCCACCTAATATCGATCACATACAACACCTGAGTGTACAACAGCCAGTAAAAACACAACAGAATGTCAATTTCCCAAAGCGTATGTCCAGTATGCACACCCACCCACTCGTACGTTCTTCCTGTGCTGACCTCAAAGGCAGGGCAGAGCTCAGCTTGAAACTGGTTGCTCTTGGCAGGACACAGGGGAGTCCAGGCAGGGTGAGCCAGTCTCCCTGAGCCTGCTGCTCCAACAATAACGCTGTGTGTTTGGTTTGGCCTTGGTCTATCCCCCTTAATTTAAGACTTAAATCCCCACGGCCATCCAGCATGTGGCGGGGAGAGTTCTGATAGTGCCGCTAGGAAGGGCTGGGAAGTGTCCATACCACAAGGGCTGATGGAATAAACTAGGGCTGTGCTGCTGTGTTACTTGTGAAATCTTTTAAATGTGTGTAATATGATTCTATTCATTCAAATCAGTAATGCATGTAACAAATTTGATGTCCTGTTTCTAAGAATAGCCAAGACCAGCAGCAAAGAACAATCCTGCACAGGAACAATCCTTCATAAAACGCATAAAACTTTAGTTTACAAAGACGTGAAACTCACCGAGTGGTCTGGGGTGTTCACTGATATGTCACACAAATCGCTACAAAACATGCCAACAGGTTTTATCGTAGTTTTTGTCCAACTCCATTGAATTGTATAGTATGTTCTGTGATGTACGGTATTACTCCGCGCAGAAACGGAAATGGGGTTGTTTGTATTCTTTCTGTAGTCTTATGCAGTTCGTGGTATCGTAGGCTACACTATATAAGTGGTTTGCTTACAATTGGGAAAGGTGCATCTATCGCCACCAACTGGGCTGGAGTGTCTATTATTCAAGCTCTCAGCGGAAGAATGAACGGCCAACACTATCTCACGCCCAATTCGATTACGAATTTGATGAATGATTAAAAAGTGTCTAATTCGTACGATCTCACTTGTATGTAATTTGTATGATTTGTCTAAACCCACATGATGGTTAGGTTTAGGGCGGGGTAAAGGGTAAGTCATTCCTACGAATTCATACGAATTGGCCAATTCGTAAAATATGTACGAATTAGCAAAATCGCACTAATTTGTACGAGTTAGGTCGTATGAATTGTTACGAATTAGCCACTTTTTAATCATTCGTCGAATTTGTGCGACTTGGTCGTGAGATCGGGTTGGAACGGCTGTAAGGCGTTCGGAAAATAGGTCTACAGTTTAACAGCGAATGGTAAAACACCTGTTGGAAAGCATCTTTTGCAGCGATTTTTGTGTGAGCATATCAGTGAACACCCAGACCACTCGTTGAGTTTCACGTCTTTGTAAACTAAAGTTTTATGCATATGAAGGATTGTTCCTGTGCACCTATGCTACCATTGTAGAGGTGTGGGGGTGCTAACACAGAATCCGAAAATTCTCGGGACAGCAGCATTTGTCTAAAAACCAATCCTAACAATTCTATTTCTACTAATCCTAACAATTCTATTCTATTTCTAATTCTACTATAACAAATTCTATTATTCAGAAACAATCTTAAAACAGGGCTTTAATTGTTAAATTCCGAACTTGTCCATTAAGGATGCCTTACGTTGAATCAAAACTCTAAGGTATACCTTACAATAACTATATTATAACAAACAATGGTTATGACACTTTATGTGGCCGCTTTACATCAACACAGGTTAGCGTCTAGACATCAGCAGTCATCGCTCAACAAAATAGTAACTATGTAACATGCGTAAAATAAAGTTTTCCCCAAAAATACTTTAGGCTTTATGTACACCAAAGAATCCTGAAAAAAGTATCATACTTTCCACAAAAATGAGAGATTATTTCTGAAGGATCATGTGACACTGGAGACTGAAGTAATGGTGGCAAAATTAATCTTTGCCTTTACAAGAAAAAAAACGTTTTAAATATGTTCAAATAGAAAATAAAAATATTAGAAAATAATATTTTTAATTTATATATATATATATATATATATATATATATATATATATATGTGTGTGTGTGTGTGTGTTTTTACTATATCAAATAAATGCAGACTTATAAAATAAATAAATGAAGACAAATAAAATAAATAAATAAAACTGATCCCAAAATGTTGTGCAGCAATCTATATTATTTTCTTATTTGTATTAATAAATTTAATTGTATTGCATATATATATATTAAAACCAAAAGTAGCAAAAATAGCAACAGAGGAAAAATTAGCAATAAAGAACTTAATTATGCCAGGCTCGAATAATACATGTTTTTTGAAAACAGTGTGTATGCATTTAGGCTGCATCTTCAACTCAAAACTCAAATGTAAAACAGTCTACATGAGAGTAAATACTCTTTTTCCCTCCTGTACATACCAACACTAAACACAGTTCACATGTGCATAAAATATCGCTCATCTTCACAACAAATGATTAGAAAACCTGCCTGTTTTCACATGTATTGCTGTGTGGTGTTCATTAAAAAGGAATATAAATGGAAGGTAAGATGATGTTGGAGGCTGCTGACCCCGTGGCCTGTGTGTAATATCCCCAGTGTGTGTCGAACCCCCTCCTCCTCGGGGGAGCAGTCAGATTAGGCAGTGCAGCTCTGCAGAAGGCCTCTAATCACTCTGCATTAGCATAACAAAAGAGGAGAGCGGCTGGCCAGTGAGGCCGCACGCCACACAACCCATTACTGGCAGCCTTTATTACAATTATCACGTCCATAGTGCCTGCACTACCGCTGACGGGCAGAGAGTGTGTGTGAGGGGTTTTAGAGGGGCTGTGTAAAGAGTGTGTGTGCATATACAAGTGGCTGGGTGCGAGTGGGAGTGTGTGCAGCTGTGTGTGTAGTGTGTAGTTTGAGCGCGAGTGTGTGTGTATGTATATTCCATGAGTTCTCAACGCCGGCTCTGTGTAATTCTCATCACGTAGTCTCATTCTCTCTTTGTTGGCTTGGCTGGAACGCATGAAAGGGAAGGTTGCGTGCACCTGATTTTGTGCCATCCGCACTGCCTCTCCCACCCCTTGCCGTCTAGATTCCCGTCTGAGCCCCCTTAAACACACACACACACACACACACAATTCCTGCTCCCCCAAAGCTCTGAGCCCTAGGCTATAGAAATAGGAACACATTAATTATTTTTTCAGGGTTGCGAATAACAATAAGCACTGCTCTGGGATGCTAATAATATGATGACTCATAAGTCAGATTATTATAATTAATAATGATTACAGTGACACTCCAAATAACATGCAGCCATCAACCTAATGAGAACATGCATCAACCTATATCTGCCTCGGCTTTTCTAACCGATCGCTGCTGCCTCTCCAGGCATCTATTCTTAGAGGTTACCTAATGCGTCAACAACAAAAAGAGAACGGAAGGGAAAATTCAAATGGATGTTTATTTATATATTTATTATTTCAAATCTGCCAGTGGAGGAAAATCAGTAGGGAAAATAACAATCAAAAGCAATAGTCTTGGGACACACTGATATTTCATTTGAAGTTCATGCAATTGGCAGCAGTTGACCCATATACTGCTGTTGTACAGAGCAAAAATGAAAACTTTGAACATCTAATTATGAATTTCTATGTATTTCCCCCCTCCCGTATGGGTGAAAACAACTAAGGCCAGAAATAGTAAAAAATAAAAAAAATACATGTTTGGTTCACAGTTTGTTTGGCTGCTTTGAAGCGAAACTCCATAAACTAAAGCTGACCCACATAACCTTCATATAGCCATGACTCTCTGATAAAGCACCTCCCTAATTTCTGGTGACTTTGTGATAACTGCTACCCTGTGTGAAACCGCCTCTGAAACTTAAGCCCAAGTCACTAACCTGTGTGTATTCATGATTGCTTGTTAGTAATTGTGTGTCCAATGGTAATGAAGTCTTTTGTGCCATGTGATTGCACCATCAATCAAAAATACACAGCCCCCGATTGCTGCCGGTTGCCGTTCTCGATGCAAAAGGCAACAAAGTGAAACACTTGCGCAAACTCAACATAATCACATGTCAGGCGGCACAAAGTCAAACGCACACATGCGAACTCAACATAATCACATGTTAGCTGCCAGAGTGAACTATTAAAAAATGATGGGGAATGCTGGTTACCAAGGTTACTTTTCATAAGGACAATCACACTACAAAATGTCATGCGCATGCAGGAACTCAAAAACCTTCATAGTAGAAAGGAGGATTGGCTCCAGGATTAAACACGTGCAACATGTTAGGGTAACACTTTAGAATAGGTTCCTTTTTAATGAATAACTAGACAAGAACCAATGAGTAACACAATACTAACAATCTAGTAACTATTATTAGCTAACAAGAAACTCTGATTAACAAACTAGGAAGTAATAGTGCACAGACGAAAGTGGTAGTTCACTATTAATCATTTTTAATACTTCCCAGAGAACAACAGAAAAAGTTCAATCTAGCAATCTAGTAACTATTATTAACTAAAAATAAACTCTGATTATGAATAAGTAATAGCTCACAGATTAAAGTGTTACTTACTAATTATTTGGATCCTTATTATAAAGTGAAGATCATTGGACCTGACTAGTAATGACTCAAGTGTTACTACATGATCTAGTCATGATTTGTGCAATCAAACACTAAAGTCAATACTAATTGGTTCTAGTGTAGTTATTCATTAATGAAGGAACCGTTATCTAAAGTGTTACCCCTGGAAGGAAGATATTTTGAAAAACAATTGGAACTTTGGCACCATTTTTTCTACAATGGAAGTCAATGAAACAACTGTTTGTTTCCAATCGTTCTTCAAAATATCTTCCTTTGTGTTCAGCAGAAGAAAGAAACTCATACAGGTTTGCATCTACTTGAGGGTGAGTAAATGATGACAGAATTTTCAATTTTGGGTGGAGTATCCCTTTAAATTACATAATGCTTGCTAAAAGAAAAGCCTAGTTTCTACTAGCATGAAGGCATTAGACTAGACGGTAACGCTTCCTTTTACAGTCCAGTTACCCATGTAAATACTATGTACTTATTTTAGTAACTACAATTACTGGGTCATAACTAGTACTAACCCTGAACCTACCCCTAAACCTAACCCTGTTCCATGAACTTACCTTATATTAGCCCGTACTTTCTAGGTAAGTACACTGTAAGTACCCTGTAAGTACTGTACTGTAAAAGGAAGCGGTACCGACTAGACATGTTTATGATAATTAGTACAATACGTATTTATGGACCAGCATTACTGGTATGTTCACCAATAAAAGACATGCTTGACCCGGATGGTAAAAGATATATAGCATGGGGAACAGACGCTAAACATAACTTATTCAGGGTGATGGTGATTTATCCAAGACAAATATTTTGTTGGTTCTGGAATAACATTCATCTTAAGCTAAAATAGCCCCTAAACCTCAGTTTAGAACTAATAAATAAATAACCCCAAAATCAGAACTCAATTATTTACAGTTTGATAAGCATATTCTTTCATCCATCACTGTAACTCTAACGTGTTTTTTTCAAGACCAACAAATCTACATGTTTCCAACTTGAAAAAAATAAATCAATAAATCAACAGAAATAAACATGTAGAATGAGGGCACACATTTATCAACCGCCATCAACCATTCAAAGAACAGTGATTCAGATGCCGGCCAACATCTCTGTATTATGGCACTAGTTTACTGCATAAAAGATGTAGCTCAACTTCTTGTCTCTGAGCATGTGATTTCACTCGGGAGTGATGTGCGTGTACACACTCAAGAGAAGCACAGCACATGGACAGAGCAGCCCTCGCACAAAGTACTGCCTGTTCCCCAAACCAAAGAAAACAGCCATGAAAAACAGCCAAGTATAGCCATGGTTAAAGACAACACTAGTGTCATCAGTATAACAGGTGGACAGAACAGAACAGAGACCAAACAGAGTCCTATGCACAACTAGAACCTACATGTTCTCGGCCTTCAGAAGAACTTGACAGTGAAGCACAATTAATCAGTTCTACTTGAAAAACATGTAGATATTTTCATGAAGACGCAAAAAGTTTGGCAAAAAATAAAATATAATAAAATAAAATCAGACAAGAGTTTTAAGGAGATTTACGCCAGATTAAAAAAATGTGTCTACCCTGTCTCACGAACCAATTCGATTCGAATTCGACGAATGAATAAAAAGTGGCTAATTCGTACTAGTTCATACAACCTCACTCGTACGAATTTGTACGATTTGTCTAAAACCTAAGATGGGTTTAGAGGCGGGGTAAGGGGTAGGTCATTCGTTACGAATTCGTACGAATTCATACGAATTGGCCAATTCGTAAAATATGCACGATTTAGCAAAATCGTACTGAATTTGTACGAGCTAAGGTCGTATGAATTGTTACGAATTAGGCACCTCATAAAATTCTTACGAATTCCCGTGAGATCGGGCTGGTCGGTTCCGATGTTCACCCCAGATTATCTGGAAATGTGAGGCCTTTTCAGATCAAATCGTCTGCTTGTGGACACATCGTGGCTGCTCCAACAATATTGAAGATATTGTTATACAAGTTATACAAGATGTTTGATATTTAGGATTTTAAGTCGGGATGATTACAACTATGATTACATCAGTACTTTTATATTAGCCATTGAGAGAGAAGTCTACAAGGAGACAGAAGTGACAGAACGTTTTGAAATGGTGACCACGTATCAACAAGCATCTGTATGGGTCCAATGGACAATGGAGATGGAGATCTGTGAAGATTCACCTTGAGCGTATCTCAAATAATATTGCTTTAATGTCAAAACCACACAAAATCACACGTGCAGCTGAAATTATGAAATGTAAAGGTAAAGCAAAGAGAAACCAGCTTTAGGCCATCATTCACCAATTTCCAGCCATGAACATGAGAGATGAACAATAAAACACCAAATCAGACAAAACATCCATAAACCACTTTCAAACCAAGGTTATTGACCATTGAAAAAAGAATAGCGCATTTAAAGGTTTCCTGTAGCTCAAACAGTAGAGCATTGGCTCTTGCAAAGCCAAGGTTCAATTCACAGGGAAAGCAAGAACTGATAGGAATGTGTACCATGAAAATGCAATGTAATCTACCAAATGCGTAAATGTAAACAGCATATGTGATTATAAATTGTTGTTTATAGAGCATGAGACTTAAAACGACCATAATTACCAAATTACCCTCTCTTGTCAAGGCTATAGTGTAGTGTTATAGGCCATGTCAAATGCTTCTACTATACATGCTTGAGTATGTAGTTAGGTGAAATATGATGGTTAAAGGTAAAGATCTACTTCAATGCCTTTCTCAACAATGTAATCTGGATTAGCTATCCCTTAAGGGCCACAGGTATCAAGAACAAAAAAGCCTGTGATTCCTCTCAGTGAGGCATTAAAGAGACGTTTCATGGTGTGAAAACCCTTTTGGATATATGCTGAGGGGTTGATAACAACAAATGTCAACAATTAATTCAAAGCTTTATGTAGCGAAAATATCTTGTTTTGTTGTTGTTTTTTCACGTAGATTACAACAGCAGCACCAAGTTAAGGAGCAGAAAACAGTCTCACAGTATTGTGTATATATGTAAACTGTGGAAGCCCTCCAGGCAGATACACAGCAGGGACCGTGTCCACCGTAGTCACAAACTAATTGTGTGATTGGACAGGCAGGAGCGTTGGGGGAGCGTTTGGGAACATTGGCATAACGCTATGCCCAGGGCATAAATCTGAGGTTCTGCTCTGAGAGCTTGTGACAGCACTGGCCCACATATCAGCTCCAAGCCCATCAGTCTGAATAATAATCCACGGGGCCTCTTCGGAGTGAGGAGGGGGTTTCATCCTGCACCCCACAGCAGGGGACTTCAGGTTTATATAAACTTCATCTTGGTACATTTCAAATAACAGAGGATATAACAATAGCAGCAGGAGTCACTGTGTATGTTTGCACCCAGCTAAAGATGAATTCTGAAAGGACATGTTGGTAACATGCTTTGAAATTGAGAGGCAGACACCTTCTCTCTAATCCAACAACAGATACAAGGTCTCAGACACCCTTCCAGCTGGTACATGAGGCCATGGGGTGTGCCCTAAAATCTCAGAGCCTTAACCTTCCCCATGGCATTAAAACTGGAGAATAACAAACAGAGGCTGGTGAGATGGGGTGGATGGCAGGAGGTCTCCATCTTAAAATGGACATTAGTGGAAGGAAGATGGATGGGATAAAAACACCCAGCGCTTTCACATCAATATGTTTTGCTTGGTTCTTCGGACTAGGTGAGGCAGAAGAGCATGAAGTGTGAAGAAAAGAAATGAGTCACCCCCCTTCAGATTTTTAGATCAAACTGTTTCTGCAACACATTTTCATCCCAAGGTGACATCTAACTGACGTTTTTGACCATATGTCAATGCCCGTCGCTTCGGGCACCCTTTAGAGTCAGTTAGATGCGGTAGGTTAAGGTCTGGGTTAGACCACTAGGTATAGCGTCATCTAACTGACACTAAAGGGTGCCCTAAAACGTACAGATGCAGAATACATTAACTGGTTCAGGCGAGTTTAATTATGGTTGGACCTAAACTCTGCCCTCTAGGAATAAACTGGACACCACTGGTGAAGATGCAGTTATTGAGAGAATCCGTCGACATCCAATGTTTTAGGGCACCCTTTCAGCGTCAGTTAGATGACACGGTAGGTTAAGGTCTGGGATTAGACCACCTAGGATAGCGTCATCTAACTGACGCTAAAGGTGCCCTAAAACGTTAATGTTGATGGATCTGCAAAAGCTTCAGTTAGATGACGCCTTGGGATGAGAACGGGCTGGTTTCTACACACCTGCTTGGAAATTTCGAGCTATCCAGGATACATTAACTGGTTCAGGCGGGTTCAATTCAGGGTTGGACCTAAACTCTGCCCTCTAGGAATAGAACTGGACACCACTGGTGAAGATGCAGTTATTAAGAGAATGGAAGAAAAAACATTGATAGAAGAATTAACTGCCATACAACCCCCAAGAGATAGAGAAGAAAACCACAGCATTCTCTAGGGTTTAGACAACAAGACTGATGTCCATCCTGTTTGTCATTCACTGTTTGCCCCTGTTGTTCTCTTCTTACTGCAACACAAAGCAAAAAGAACGTCCTTTAGGCATAGCCCTGCTGTTTACCGTTGGGAAGATGACTAATCTGACAGATTACCTTTTTATACACCACTTTTGTATCCTCTCTAATCTATATGCTGCCCTATCAAGGTCCCTTAAAGAGCAAATTCTCTAATTGTGTGTGTCTCTCCACCAAGGCCATTTTACACATCAGGAATAAGGAGATTACGCTCACACCCTTAAAACCAGACTTGTTAATCTAATCCCTTTATCTGTCTACAATAGGTGGATGGCTTCAGCAAGTGATGTGAGACGTAACACAAGGATCCATTGTGACGATCCGTAGGCCAATTTTTTTTGTGCTGAAACAAATCTCAGTGTTAGCCACCACAAACAGATGGGATCAACTGACGGGTTTAAATACACCAAGAGTCCAGATCGGATAGTGTTCGACTTGGCTGGGTGCTCTAGTGGTGAACTGGGCTCGCAGGTTGGTTGAACAAGTTCCAAATGATTATTGCTCAGTTGTCCAAAACTGATCAGGCACTGATATTATTGTTCAGCTGGACTCACAGTGACATTTAAACATCTGGCATGGCTTATGTCGAAAGACACATGGTCTCATCAATCAACTTAAGCTCATTCCAGTAATTAATTCAATTCAAAAAAGACATCACTACTTTTTAAAACGTCTGGTCCAGTGAATCAAAATAATGGTTCAATGAACATGCAAGAAATGTTATCATAAATGGGACCCCTGCAGACCCTTGTGTCAAGGTCAATGTGTGTCTTATTGACAAGGCAAGGTTGTAAATGTCAGGTCAAGTGGTGTGACATTCTTTATTTAATAATTCATGATATTTTGTGAAAATATTCTTTAAATTATAAATGTATGTATGTCAAGTCAATTCACCTTAAAAGGAGAACTCTGCGCGCAAAATGTGTTCGGGCTATTTTGAGACCTTGTTAGTTGTATTAACTCACAATTTCTTTTTAGTAAATGCCCCCAGTACTAGCATTATACGCTAAACAGTTTTTAGAGATAAAACTCTTTACATTTGATTATACATGAAAACAAATCTTAGAGAACGTATTGACTAGAGTACCGATGTTTTAATAGACCAAAGGTTCATTTTGCGCCGGAGTTCTCCTTTAATTTATATAGCACTTTACAAAATTGTTTCAAAGCAGCTTTACAGTGAAAACAGGAAAATAACAAATTTCGGCTGTATGGGTATATAGGGGTTGCATAGTCGTACCTGAGTGTACATGTTACTCTCTCTAAGGTACTAATTTGCACCTTTTAGGTGCAATGTACAATGTTGTGTCCTTATTATGTCCTATATGTCATTTACTTATATATTGTGTACTTGCAAATATCTATTTAATAATAAAGGCCTGCTGCACAATGGTTTGAGGTCCTCTGAGTGAAAGAGCTCCTATTGTGTTACGAAAGGTTTTTCAACAAGAATTTAAAGAACATCAAATAATTCTGTATGTCAGAAATGTCTATAGCGAGCAGATTGCCAGTGGAGACTCAGTGTGTCTGTCAGGTCTTCGTTGCCTCCAGGACCTTGTGTCCTCACACTCCCTGAGGATGACTCATCTTTTGGCTCCGACCATCAGACAGGACTGGCTGGGTAGAGGCTGTCTATGCCCCAGACATGTGCCACTTTGGTCTGGCCCTCTCTTCCACATCACCAGGCAGGGATTAGCTCTGCTGAATGAGGCCACCCCTGCTCCCCACTGAAACAGGGAAAGAGGGGGTTGGCTCTTTCCCTTTGCTAAACAAGAGTCTTTTTTCTGGGCAAGACAACCTCTGCAGAGGGCAGGGAGACTTTTTTGGTATAATTTGGGGAGATAGGTATTTCCCATAGGTAAAGATGCTAGTGGAGAGAGCAGAAGCTCTAGCCCTAGTGTGATTCAATGAGGAGGCAGAGGGCACCTCTACAGCCAGAAAATGACATTTTCAAAAGTAAAGAAAGAAGTGGGTACAGCCAGGTCATATTGGGCCCATTGGGAATGACAAAGTGCTTACTATCAGAGCAAACCTGAACTCAACCAACTAATGTGGTGCAATCTTATCTACACTGGTGAAAATAAAATCCCTAGTGGAGTTCAGCGCATTATTCCCAGAGTGGCCGAGGTCTGTACCCCAGCTTTCAAGCATATGTACTGTAATCTTCTGTGTTGACTGCTTTCAGTGTGAATAATAACTTACACATAACATTATATTCTCTAAATGTACCAGTTTTGAAGGAAGATTTTGTGACAAATATCACAATATATTTTCTCCCACTGGGAACTTACTTGAAACTGATCAAAGCCAGACCTCTTGTACCTCTCTCGAATACAACTTTGTCATTTAAACATTCAGCTTCTTGTTTTCTGTCACATTGTCAATGTTATTGTGAAGCTTTACACAACTAATTACAGACTAGGTGCGTCAATTACAGGATCATTGACAAGATCACAGGAACGAACAGGTTATGGTGAGACACCTGTGCAATGGAAGTGAAGAATTAGAATCATTTTGAGTGGATTTAAAACTAGGAATGTAAGGGTTACAATTTCATAAAAAATAATTAAATCAATTCTTCTGTTGTATTATTTGAGATGAAAAGCTGTTTAAGCTTTTTTATTATTTGTGTTGCATAAAAGTTGCAGAATTGGATAGCAAAAATGAAAAATCATATTTATCTTCATCATGGTTCATTTATGGATATAATAAAGAGTATAACCTATACATAATCACATCTTAGTAAGATATGTCAACATTAAACTGTTTTTTTTTGTATTTGAGTAAGATATTTGATATATTTGAGCAAGTTTAAAGTGCAATTCATTTAATTTCTTTCCAAAAATTCTGTCTTCAATGTTGTGCAATGAATTCTGGGGTGGGCAAGGAGCTTTTGGGAATGCTTCGACAATATTCAAAAGTAATGTTCTTATAATATTTACAAAAAAGATCAAATGAAAAGTTTTTTTGAATATTCAGGGAACGTTAAGAAATAAAGTTTCCTACCTTTAAATACATATTTCTCAGCTGGTTATACCAACTAATGTTTACACATTTCTAGGGAGACTGATCCTGTCACAGACTTAAAAACATAAAAGGCCGAGACACTTCGTCTTGTTTTTTTTTTTGTGCTAGAACATTGCTTGTAATGTCATAAATTAGCTAAACAAGATCACTCGTGTATTAGTCACAGTCAGACAACACGTCTGCTCTCCTCAGGTCAAAAGACTGTTAGTAAGAGGCTGTCTCAGCATCTCTGAGGCAGAAGCACTTACCTACTCTTAGTTATCTAAACCATAAAGAGAGGTCAGCTGAGGATGTATACACTAAAGAGGACAATGTATACAAGGATTAGACAGATATATGCACTCTAATCTGTGAGGGAGTAATGAGATATAGCAAGAGGGAGGGGGTCAGAGTAAAGGTTAAAACTGGTGTGGGGTGGAGGACGTTTGGCTGCGTGCCACCCTATCTCTTCCCATGTGGCGTTAAGAGGACGGAGTGTGCTGCTAATCCATCAACAGATTCTTGGGAGAGGGGAAAGAGAGAGAGACAGAGGAGGTGTAGTGGATAAAGAGACGAGAAGGAGGAAAGGAAACAGCTGGGGCTTCAAGAGAAATCAGCTATTGATCTTGCAGCTGACACAAATGTGCAGTGTGTGTGTGTGTGTGTATAGATTTTGATTCTGTGTATAGACTACATAAAAAAATAAAAATAAACTATTTAAAGGTCCCATTCTTCATACTTTTTGTAGCTTTGAGTGTGCAATATAACACGTGTTTCATGTTTCCGTGTAAAAACAGTATTTTTCACACAATTGACTTATCTGTATACGGCTGTTTCCACTGTCCAAAAAAACGTCCCAATGACTTCCTTGTTCTATAAAGTCCCTCCTTCAGAAAAACTTAACGAGTTCTGATTGTGCCAGCGGTTCCTGTGTTGTGATTGGACTGCAGCTTATTGCACGTTGCCTGAAAAGGTCATGCGTGTTACCATAAATTGGAGATGCATGCGCAGATGAAGTGCTTCTTCTCTGTGGGAGCGGCAACAAGACCACGCCCCCTTTTTGTGTGTATTTCCTCTGGGCGGAGATTAGTTAATAACAACGTTAGTTACGTCATTAAAAAGGAAGTAGAGGGATGTAGTCCACACTGGCCGTTCGCAGTATGCTTTGAAAGGGGACTTCTGTTAAATAAAATATCTTTTCTATATTTTTTTCTATTATTTATGCTCTAACAGCAACATTACACACTAACTAAAGTTGGAAAAATTGAATCGTGAAAATTGGAACCTTTAAAGGTGGAGTGTTTAATTAATTGTATATCGATATAACGCATTCTCATCCTTTAGCATCATATAGGTAGCACGCTATATGACAAAACGGCGAAAATACTACGCACATGGCACCCGTTGATTACGTTAATATAACACCGCGCATTCAAAATAAAAGTTTGTGTTTAATGTAATATATGTGGGTGCACTGTGTATAATTATTTTGTATATATTTAAATACACACACATGCATGTATATTTAAGAAAAAAATATTTATGTATAAAATATTTATATTTATATATAATATAAATTATATATAATATCTGTATACAGTATATACATGAAAAATATTTCTTAAATATATACAAGCATGTGTGTGTATTTATATATATATAAAATAATTATACAGTGTACCCACATATATTATGTAAACACAAACTTTTATTTTGGAATGCGATTAATCGCGATTAATCGTTTGACAGCCCTAATTTTTACACATTGGTCTGAACAGACAAACACGCAAAAATGTAACCAAACTTTCTTGTCAAGTATTTGTGTTCTTATGAACAGACTATGGAGTACTTAGAAATCACATAAAGCTGGAACTGGAAAGTATTTTAACTTTAACATTAAGAAAATGCAAAACATCAGTCACAGTGCAAGGTAAACAGAAGGTGGTAAGAGTCAAAAAGTCAATTAATACAGCAAACACAGTCTCTCTGTTTAGTAGCACACTATATTTATGCAGGTTTTTAGAGTATCTTCTGCAATTATCTGAAATTCACAGCAATGATTGACATGCAATATAAACAGTGTAATTAATAGTGTCTTAGCAAGGCAAAATTGCTTTTATATTTAGTCAGACCACAGCAAGTCAGTCTTCGTGGGTGGGCCTTTACAGATGACCTTGCATTTGCTACTTAGCATGACAGTTTTGGTGCCTTAAATGAAGGAATGATTTTCAAATCTGTTTAAATCAAGTTAGAGCCACATCTTCATCTGACGACACACATGGATTGAGCCACATATCAAGACTGCTCTGAAGTAATGAAAGAAACTAAAGTCAAACACATGGAGGACTGAAAGAGGAAAGAGCCGATAAATAGGAGATTTGCTTGCCTGTGGTTTGGTTTAATACAATGACATACTTTCATCTATTTTGTCTAAGTGAAGGTCAACGTCTCTTCATGCATTTCTTGCCTTTCAGCGAATCAAGCCAGTCTCTATAAAAAAACACAAATCACAGTAATTTGCTTTTATCCACGGCTGTGTGTGGTTCTTGTCTTACAATCTCGACAGCAGAATACCACCCTGGTAAATCTGTAATCTGTAATACATTCTGCATTAAAGCCATTGACATTTGCCTCCAAGGAGTCAGACCCCTTCCTTCACGCACCGTTCGCCCGTGCCAGATGCTGTAGGGAGGCTGGGACTGCCAGACCCGTTTCTCCTCTGGCCTGATTCAAACTCCTCTCCCTCAGAGCAAGGGGGCTTTATGGAGCACGAAAAACAAATGTGCTCTCCAAGACCCCCTCCAGATGCTTCCCCTGATACTGGGGGCACATAAGCTACATGTGACCGACATCTGGGGTGATATCATGTAAATTTGACCGCTTTGCTCAATCTGTAATGCAGAGGCCACAACGGCATTAACATATGTCACCATATGGTTAGATGCCTGATGTTGTGAAGGGAAGGAGACATTGGTAGCATTGTTGATTTTCACACAGTTAATTGTTTTAGTCATCATCGGTTTTGTGTTTGGATGAAAATGACTTTAAACGTCTGGTGTTGTTTAAAGCTGCACTGAAACTCTCATTTGGACCTTGAACCGTTTGGTTCCCATTGAAGTCCATTATATGGAGAAAATCCTTGAATGTTTTCATCAAAAACCTTAATTTATTTTCAACTAAAGAAAGAAAGACGTGGAGATCTTGGATGACATAGGGGTGAGTAAATCATCAGCAAAAGTTTTTTTTTTTTTAAAGTGAACTACTCCTTTAAATTAAGTCAATACTTTTTTACTTCATATTCATACAAACCAATTTTAGGGATTAATGATTTAGTGGTATCTGTTATTGGTCACACTGTAAAACTGTGAAAGTAACTAAATTAAATTCGATAGTTTACTCAAATATTACTGAAAGTTCCTTGAAAAAATCCTTAAAAAACAAAATAAGATCATTTTACTCAAATATTACAGAAAGTTCCTTGAAAAAATCCTTAAAAACAAAATAAGATCATTTTACTCAAATAATACTGAAAGTTCCTTGAAAAAATCCTTAAAAAAATTAATAAGTTACATAAAATCAATAACTGATTATACCATATTAAAGGGCTAGTTCACCCACAAATTCACACCCATCATTTACTCACCCACTGTGGCCCGAGTTACAAAAAAGTTCTTATCCAGCCTGTTCTCACGTAAATGCGTCTCTATAACACGCATCAGTGTTTTGTCGTGTAATTTATAGTCGGTATAGAAGGGGAGAGTGAGAGACACGCTGTTTTGTCTGTTATTCAGCGTACGTTTGAATCAGAATATATAAATAGTACGAAGAGACTCCGGCAGAATAAACACAAATGAGAATGGACCAGTGCATCTCGGTATGGTTATTTGATACATTTATGTACATATAGAGTCGGTAATCGCGTCTTTTTGCAAGTATGGATGTGCAACACACACACACAGACACACACAAACACTAATACTGGCGCAATTTTTTGAAACTACAAACACATTCTGTGATAAAGTTTGCTACGATACCAGCAAACTTAACCTTACATTTATGCGAGGGACCTGTTGCATCATGTTTACTTGTCATACAGATGCTTCTGTGGCAAATGTGAGAAGATGGGTAGCACTAACTTACAGAACAACCACATACATGCAGTTTTTAATACAATTTCTTTAAATATATATATTTAATAATCATGTTGTTACAGACTATACAAACAAGATTTAAATTATATACACAAGACATCCTACGACGACAACAACTTTAGACGCATTTGTTGTTGAATTGGCTGACAGACTGAAATGACTATTTGCTCAAAAATCATAAAATACACATAATGTTACTAGAAGTGACGTTGGATCGCAAACAGTAGACGATGATCCACGCATGAGGATCACTTTTAAGCCACAACAACAGGATTAACCCACGAGTCCACGACATAACACTTATGTTTCCAAGAGACATTAGTGTCGTTGAAACAATGGAGGATGGTGTACAGATCACCAGAGGCGGGTCTATGCCACAACCACACTGTCAATCAAACCCCTTGCTCAATTCTACATCACAAAGAGCGGAATCTTAGAAACAGCTCGTTCTGAGCAATGCATATGATTTATTGAGAAAACACTGGGTGGATTTATCATTCAAGGGTGGTTTTGCTCACACACTGCCAACACACATTTAATGTTTAAACACCATGTAAAAGTGAATTTTCCATAATCAGGTGCCCTTTAAACTATTCATATGACATGCTGAAATATATGCCAATGTACCTGGGATGAAGACACTTCACACGCAACGCTGGCAGTCTGCCCAAGATGTGAGAAGTCCTTCCTTCTGCGGAGTTTGTGGGATATTGGCTTGTCAACAAATGCACTGTGTATTCCCTGTTGTAACCCATGACAGATTTTACGACAGCAGGTAGAAGCCAGTACTGTTTTCCACCTGTAGGGGGACCCCGAGAGCAAAAAATTTAAAATAACATAATGCTGCTTTAAGTCGAACATAAAAAAAAATAACAGACCAAATAATTAATACAGCCTGCAGCAGTGATTTTCAACATCAACACATTTGTAAGGGTGCCTCTGGCACAAATAATATTTGCAGGAGTACGAATCATGACACGATTCCTGACGGCGTCATCTAACTGACGGCTAAAGGAAACGCCTAAAGCGTCAGATATTGAAGCATGGTCAAAATGCTTGGGTGAGAGTGGGCTGAATATTGGATTAGGTACAATTTGTGTGCAAACAACTGGAAATATCATGGGCCCTGCAAATACAGTTGTTTGCAAAAAGGTTAAGAACCACTGCTTCGAGTGAATTTAATATTTTAGTGCATTATTAGATGGCAGTTATATAGCCATAGTTTTCATTTGTATATAAAGGCAGTTTTTTGTTCTCATAATGGCATACACAGAAATGGAAAGAAGTCGGCAATGGAAACACAAGGTACACAATGAAGAGGAGAAGAATTTTGCAGGCCACTGGGTTCACTTTCTCTGAGCTTTCAGAATTCGTCAGTAGTAGCGCTAGCGCCTCTCCTTCTATTGAAATGTAGACATTGATATATTGGTGGGCTGCCTTTAGAAGTTCATTGCCAAACAGGGTACTAATGAGGGGACCAGCGCCTGAAGCACCACACGCTTTGTGCAGATCTAGAGGATGAAAACATATTCAGGTGTCAATCTCATGCTGATTTAATAAAACTCACAGGAGATGGCTCATTGTTAGCGCCTAGCTCTACATGGACACTCGCGCACTCCTGTTTCTCTCCATTTCCTTTCTCTCTCTCTGTCTCTTTTAGACCTGCTTTTATGTCTGACGCTGTTTTTACAGTCTATCTCGCTCTTTGTCTCTCCTGAGGAAAGAGGAAGCAATGAGAGGCCTTTTATTAGACCTGGAGGCTACAGGGAAGGGGTGTGGTATGATTTTCCTCATTTCTGTCAGAAGAGCTCAGCGCCTCAGAAACACAAAGCACCAGAAAACAGCGCAGCGGGGTCTGCCTGCAGCAAATGAATAAATAAAGGCACATGAGAGAAGTTCAGTCATCAGAGTTGTTCAGGTATCAGTGACTAAGGGCAGGATGCCACACTTGCAACATCCAAATAAACAACGGAGACTTTAAAGTCAAAGTGAAATGTCATTTGCCTACTGAACTTGTTTTCGTGAGGGAAATAGGATATTTTACTCACAAAATCATAAGGCAGGGCTTGATTTTATCCGCTTGGGATTCGACTGGATGTCAATTCATAGCAATTTGACTGCTGGCCTGCATGGCCTCAATGACATCACCAGAAAAGGACAGTTGTTTCAGAGGAAACATTTTGATTAAAGATTGTGTAGACATGCAATTTCTTTGGAATAATGTGCACTGATAAATTGCTCACATGGAATGTGTGAAATGTTTTCATTTCATAATTTTAAAAGATAAAAATGTGGCATAAGCTACAGAAAATCACATTATGTTTGTGCTACTTTTCATCTATTTAACAGAGCTTCACATGTAATGGTTTTACATTTATAATGATGTCCTTGGTGGATTCTTTCTTCCAGAATGACTGGTATTTCAAAAAGATTTACTTAAATAGACATCACAGAAACAAGCTAAAAAATCAAGTGTCTTGAAACCAAACACAGTTTTCAAGTTCTAAAGATGGATCATACTGTATAAGAAAGGAGTCGAGTGTATTGTTTCTGCTGAAATTGACACTCTAGAACTTATAGAAAAGAGATTTACCAATTGGCACATGTTGATTCAGTTGGCGTCATCTTGGATTTGGCGCCATCTCTTCACAGGTTTTGGGGCGTCTGAAATCTTCGTAAGAATATGAATCCAAACTTGGGCTGGCGTATAATCACTAGTTACCTCAGGGCATCCTGAGGTAGAGACAGAAAAGCAAATGGAAAAATGATTAGTGTAGCTGCTGTTCATAACATTTCAAGCAAAAGATAATAAAGTGCATTTTATCTGATATAACTGTAGTACAAGTTATGAGGTGCATTATGTGAATGCTTGGCTAAAGCATGTGTATTTAATCTACATTTAAACTGGGAGAGTGAATCTGAGTCTTAAACATTATCAGATACATATTCCAGAGTTTATGAGCCAAATGCAAAAATGCTCTTCCTCCTTTACTGGAAGTAGATATTCTAGATATTACTTAAAGTCCAGAGTTTCATGACCTTAAAAATCCTGATGGATCACTCTCAGAAAAAAAAAAGAAAGAAAATCACAAAAGCCGTCACTGTACCTTTTCAAAAGGTGCACTTTGAACCTAAATGGTGCATATTGGTAACTTAATGGTACATATTAGTATCTAAAAGGAACAAAAGTGTACCTTTTGAAAATATACCACCCCAGTGACTGCTTTTGTACCTTTTTTTTATTTCTTGAGAGTGTAGGGTGATAGAAGATCAGTTAAATGCACAGAAGCTAAGCCATTTAGGGCCTTATAGGTCAGTAGCATTAAGTTACTGTAGCATGTAGCATAAGATGCGCATGATATATTTTTTGTTTGGCTACATCAGACAAACTAACTTGATTCATATAAGACACAAAAAACTAAAATATCAAAATTGTTTTGAATAATCCAAGTATCAAATGGATATTTCGATCTTTTCTGGAATTACCTTAAGATGGTGATGCATGAAAATGTGCAACACAGACTGTGTTGTAAAAACGTCTTTCAGGTAAGGTTTTATATGTGAATCATGAAGGGATACATCTTCTGTTTTGAATGAGTAATCAAGGAAAAATCTTTCTCAATGAACTGCTGTAAACAATCCCTGTCAGCAGGTACATTACTATAATATTACATGTTAATTAACCTCTATGCTCTTAAAAAATATTAATATTATAATAATAACTTCAATAAGAGCACAGATATAATTAGTAGGTACAATGGTGATTTCTCTAGTTTATTTTTCTTGTTCTTGTTTATTTATCCAGTTTATGGTCATTGAATGGGTTTCCTGACATGCTGTTTTTAAGATTTATTGTTTACATCTTTCTATGGTTGAAATACCTGATTGATTGGTTATGAGACATGGAACATTTCGGTAAGTCATATACTGTATCTTCCAACATTCCTTCTAATGTTAATTCATGCTTATTTCGCGCTATAACTAGTATTAAAGAGAAAGAAATTTCACTTGAACGAAGGTGCATTAGCAATGGTTTACGCCAAAATAAAGAGCACAAAAAAGACATTTATTTTTTGAATTTCATAATCAAATTAACAGTAATTTAAAAGCTGATAATTTTTCACATTCAAAAGTAACCCAGCAAGCACCTGATATAATCTGGCCATGAATAACCCCCTTCTAGCCAAAATAACCTTGAATTTGGTTAGAATTCGTTTTTGCCAAAATATCTTGCGAGATGTATGATATTCCGTCATGTAAGCAAAGTCAACTGTGATTACGAGGTGTTTGATTTTCATTTCTTTCAAATTAAATTGAAAGGACGTATACATAAACATTGTTCTCACAACATTTCATTCTAACATTCTAAAAACATTCAGAAAATATTACTAACATCATAAAGACGTTGCGAGAATGCTGTTCTAAACCTATTTTTCCCACATAATGAGAATGTTTATTTCATAATATTTAACATTTAATTAGATAAAATGATGTTGCCCTTTTATCCCAAGGTGTGTACAGATAAGTATACTTTTTCTGCACAACAATAGTTGAAACTTTGATGACTGAATAAGTGCCATTCCCCCTTATTTCAAAAGGTGGTAATGTCTTATACACAATGAAATGTTGTTTCACTCATAGTTCAAGCAGGCAGAAAACAAAAGAATAGGAAGTGAAGTTTGTTTTCTCACACAAACCGCTCATTTCGTGTCTTAGGCCATCAATGTGTACTTAATTTATCGAGACCATTACATCATGTTTAATTTGGACTTCTCTGTGCATGCTCTTTTAGGAGATCCCCATAGACTTCCAATATATGACAGACAAGAAAGGTTTGACCGAAAAATATCAAAATTGAAAAACTGTGGAAACAAAGACACCTACATCTTGGATGCCCTTGAGGTAAGCTAAAACATATAAAAAAATATTTTTAAAGTGAACTATCTCTTTAACACCGGAGTTCAGTTGGTCATGCAAATTTGCAATGTTGACCTTACTGGTGGTGATGACTCGACATGATCAAGTAAACAAATTAAAATAAAGTAAAAATTACACATTCGGAAAAAAAAAATCTCAATTAGTAAACTCTGTAAATTTGTGAGAGTAAAGAGTGAATCAGTGTGGAGTTAAGTGAGGGCATTCTGGCTAAGTAAGCACTCCAGTTGGAGTAGCCTGGTTCCAGCCTGATTAATAAAGGTCAAGCAGATTGTTCTCGGAAAGAAAGTTACACATACCAAACTCAAAAGCTTTTGACATGAAAGGGAAGATGGAGAGCAGCCAGTAGTCTTCATCTGGTATGCCTCAAGTGAGGTCAGATGTGGATTGGAGTGGAAAAGGGTCAGCGAGTAGATTGTGTCAAGATTCTGAATGACCAATGCTGAATATTTTGATCTTGAAATGATGAACTCCTAAGCTGAATGTGATGATATCAGAGGGTGAGAGTGGGATCAGTAAGGTGGAGAACTGAAAGTTGAAGGTGAAGGAGCTGCATGAGGGGATGTTCTTCTAAAAATGACCACTGGGTGAGATTTGAAATTTCCATGATCACAAATCTGACCATGAAATAAACACTTTGACCTGAATTTCTGCGGTTGTGATAGCATGAGATACTGTCCATCCTCAATGGATTCCTGCAGATAGATATCCTTATCTCTGTTGAACATGATATTAACTACTGCAGAGAGACTCATAGTCCGGTCAGATCTTAATGCGTTGGCTTTGAGGAGGAGGTATCTGCCTCTAAATAACAGGTTTGCTAAATACTGTTGTATAATTGTGGATAATTGGCTGTCAGATGTTGGAGAAGCGGCTAAAGATTACTTCGAAGAAGATGTAACACTGAGCTGATTTCCTCTGACAAGTAGAGGCCATGCAACAATAAAGATGCACACTGGTTAACTGACTGAAAACTATTTGTTTATATCAGGGAGCGCTGTTAATTAAAAGCCAAATGAAGACAATAGAAACTGGACTGATTAACAATGTAATCCACTGACACACTCCTCACGCAATTTGTGTCACCACAAGAAGAAACAAATGTTAAAAAAGGGCACAAAATAAAGTGAATGTTAAAATAGTATGAATACCCATATTATTTATGATTACAGCATGATTACACAAAAAGTGTTTACAATGTGTGATCTTGAACTACCAGCTAAATATTTAATAAATATTGCCCCATTATGTTTTTTTTTTCTGAATATTCCCTTTCATGTAGTGTTTAATATAATTGCTTGTGAATGTAAACGTTCTGCAAATTTGTAAAGTCGAAGGCACGAGTAAAGTTTTTTGTCTCTAAAAGAAAGTAATCGAAGAAACTCGTTTTTATTTCAAATACTACTTTTTCGGTTCGGTGTCATTAGAAAACACATTTTCATATGGTGCCGGCTTATGTTGTACGCTTAGTTATACGCGGCTTGGCTTTTTTCCAACCGCGGTCCCGCTTTTATGAAATTATCTATTTTTACAACCCGCTCGCACCTGCGACCGTTAAATAGACATAGTAGCTAACGTTACTAGGCATTGTAATGTAAATGAAAACAGCCTTTATTTCAGCCTGAAAGTGCTTGGAAACATATCGCCCTGTAAACTGGCAACAACAGACGTATTATGAATATGAACCATAAATCAGGTCGTATTAATAAACATTTTCAACATTTACAAAGCAGCATTTGTATTCATCTAATAGGCTAAACCGTTTTTTATTTTCTTAAATCCCCACAAATATGTCTTGACATGCTGGAAGAGCCCGTTTTGTGGCGCTACTGTTTTGTATATTTTTTTGCACTTCAGGTAGCCGATACCACTGTTGCCTCAGGCTGCAACTACTTCCTACTTCCTACTAATGCTTCTCCCAAACATTAGATTTAGCAGCCTGACCTTTTTTTTTCTTTTAATCATATTACCGACCTCAATTTCTCCTGCACCTCGTCTCCCATCTTCACTTTTAGTTCTCCGTTTTTGTTGTTGTCGAGGCTGTCGCGGCTTTCGGCGGGAGCTGCTTGGCGCGCTGCTTTCGTGACGTGTCACATGGACACTAAAGGTTTGGGAACCTCACGCAAGTTACGTTGCTACGGCAATCGTATTATAACCTTATCAAATAACCTTATAAAATATGAAAATAGATATTCCCAAATATTCAGTATAGGCTGGAAATTGCAAGCAACATACATGGATAAATATATATATATATATATATATATATATATATATATATATATATATATATATATATATATATATATATATATATATATATATATATATATATATATATATATATATATATATATATATATATATATATATATACACACACACATATATATACAGAAAGTATAAAATGAGGTACGAACGACAGCAGATCGAGAGAGAAACAGGCCTGATTTTATGTGTTTTGTTTCTGTTGTGAGTACTTTTAACAGCAGTCGTCAATGAGGGGCTGCTTGCATATTAAGATGTCAGTGCATGTTGCTTTCAGTTAAAACAGCTCAAACCTGCATTTTAGTCTGGGAATATGCACGTTCTTTATTTAGCTTCTTAAAATTACAATAACACCATATAGAATGCAAATATCAGATGTTCCAATCCACTCTGAAAGTCACTAACTTTAATGTAACTATTAAATGCATTCCTTTATAATAAAAAGCATGCCTGAAAACATCCTGAGAAATTAATCTCTCAATTTTAATAGCATAAAGACTAAATGGATTTTTTTGTTTTGTATGGTCTAGACCTTGACATATTCAGACTTTGAAAAGCTGACAACCAAACAGAGATTACGTCTCTGGCTTCTTATTGATGAGCCACAGCAAAGGTTACTCAATTAAACAAGGAAAATAATAGTTTTGAAAAGAACTTCTGAATGCTCACTCTTAAGTCAATGCTGAAAGCACCATAACACATTTTTTTCTATACATTTTAGGCTAAAACACCATTAGAAATTCTCTCAGTGTTTCTCTAGTTGGTCTAAAATGACTGTTGTTAGCCCATGAGAACCTCAAAATGTGCTCTAAGATTGCTGTGAAAGGCTTGTAAAATAGCTTCATTTCACAAATGGCTCACCGAGCGCTTAAAGCATGCTGTCACCAAAAGTGGGAACATTCTGCAAGTACTTTTATTTGGAAAGGTTAGCATCAAAGAATCAGGCTTGACCACTAAACCGCAAAAAAAACCCTTATGAAATTCTGTGAGAAACCATAAGAGGAAGAAGTTTAACGATGCGTCCTTTCATTCAGCTGTATTGAAAAGCAGAGTGCAGATCAAGTCTTGTTTTGGGTCATGTAACTCTTTTGCTATGGAGTGCTCAATGTGTGAGCTAAAACAAGCACAGGCCCCAAGATGCATATATATATATATATATATATATACATATATACACATATACATATATACATATATATATATATATATATATATATACATATATATATACATGCATATACACACACACGTATATATATATATATGTATATATATGTATATATAAGTATATATATATATGTATATATATATATATGTATATATATGTATATATAGTATATATGTATACGTATATATATATATATATATATATATCCTTTTTAAGGCTCTTGGGTACATTTATTTGATTGAACAATTCAGTAAAACAGTAAGATTTTTAAGTAAGATTGTGAAATAGTATTTTAAAATAACTGTTCTAGTAGAGATATTTTTAAATGTAATTTATTCCTGTAATGGCAAAGCTGAATTTTCAGCATCATTAGTCTTCAGCGTCACATGACCCTTCAGAATTCTAATATGCTGATTTGCTGCTCAATAAACATTTCTTATTAAAACGGTTACAACGGTAAACCATGATACACTTTTTGTTCCAGAATATGAGTAAAAAGTTCAAAGGAACAGCATTTAGGCTATTTGAAATAAAAATCTTTTGAGCATTATCAATGACTTAGCTCTAACTTTTAGTTAATGCAATGCATTGCCGAATATGTCTTGCAGAATGTCTTATATAAGAAATGTTGAATAATTCTATAATTTTGTGTATGACTGAAATGTTTGTGTGAATTACCCCACCTCAAACACAACATTTGAAGACTGAAGCTGAAACAAATAAATTGCTCTTATTCATTGACATAATATTGTTCAAAAACTCAGTTCAAATAAGCCAGATATGATGATGTAAAAATGAAACCCAAGTTCATTGTTTTCAGCGTACAGTAGGCCCATCTCACTCAGGCAGGACGCTATCATTTGCCTAATGGGAACCGCACTCTCAACCAATCAAATGCAGCCTAACAGAGCAACCCCACACCATGGCAACAGCGGCATCGGTGGCCCGTGGTAACAACGGGAGAGCTGCAAGTCTTAGTGGCAAAAAAGGGAGCATGCTCAATAAAGATAATTACGCCTTTTTAAAGTGCTGGTTGCAATCCTTCAACATAATGTGCTAATTGCTCAGAGATGTAAGGAAAAAAGCGGGATACAACATCACTTAAGGAGAAAAAAAAGAATGGGGGCTCTGATTGAGGGGACGGGGACGGGTGTCAGGCAGATGTGGAGTATGAAATTATCCGTGGTGCTCGCACACACAGCTTAGCCGCTGACACGGACAGGATACAGGACGACCTCCCACACTTCTATCGGAAGATGACAAGAGCATGTCTGCTCTAAACGCGCCACCCTCTCACCCCACCTCAACTCGGCATACTGAGAAAGGTTAACGACTGTCAGTCAAAATGCAACTCTTCTCTCCTCCTCGCAGCCATGCATGTTTACTTAACAGGACAATAGGAGAAAACATGCCTTTGCAGCAACAAATGTCAACTGGAAACATTGAGGAATAGTTAAGGTAGCTAGTGAGAAGGGTGTGACCTATAGGTAATCTGTTCATGGCTTAAATTGCCATGCTTTAAAACATCTACAGGTATTCCGTCAGCCGAGAACTCAGACAAAAGAGCAGATTCAGACAGCGTCTGTCTCGTCCTAGTCTGCGGCGCGAAACACGCCCTGAGAAGCAGCCCAAAACCTGGCAACAGAAAGCTTTTTTAGAGCACATTTTTCATTTTCTTGACACACAGCGTAAAGTTGTTTTCCCTTTGCCGGTGTTTGTAGAATTCGATTGGCTGAAATGTTGCTAGCCAAAATTTCTCCTCACTCCGGCAGCAGCCGAGCACCAGTCGCCCCATGTCCTGTAAGGGCTCCAGCGCCTGATTAGCCTCGCTACTGTGCCCACCTTCCCTTCTCGCTCCACCAGCCAGTGTGCTAATTCATTCTGAGTGTCACACTCCAGTCTGAGCTGTGTGTCTTACTCGCCGCTCTGCTTTGGCATGTTCCTCGCTAACAGCAGGGGAAGGTGGGAAGGTGTGTGTGTGTGTGTGTGAGCTTGAGTACGGCAGTTGAGTGAAGTGCTTTAGAGTCTGTTTAGGAGGGGGCATATGAGAGAGAGAGTGTGTGTGTGTATGTTTGTCTGGCAAACAGAAGTGTTTTTGTGGGAGGGTATCTGAGTGCTGCCTGAGTGTGTGATTGTGTGTTTGTTTGTTAGAGTTCACAGTAGGACAGCGGATGAATGAATGTAACATGCTTCGCAGATTTATTCACAAATAACATTGTCGGAATTATTCACAGTCAGAAGCTCATATTTGACATGACAGCAGAAGCATGATCATACCCTTTTAAGCACACATGGTTTGATTTTGTATACTATATAGAGGCACTTGATTTGAAAAACTAGGTGGAAACAGGGTGTTAGTGGGGGGAGGGTAGATGGTGGAGGGTCAATAGTTTAAATTTACTATAGAAATTAAATCCAGAATTCAATTTCAGTAGCACATTGAGTTTAATTTATCGACATAGAATATGTTTAATGTGATAGTTCAACACATTCTCATCCTTTGGCGTCATATAGGTGACGCCATATGACATTTCAGCCCATTCTCATCCTTTAGCGTCATATAAGTGACGCTGTATGACAAAACGGCGAAATACTACACACACGGCACCCTTTATCGTTACATATAACACGTGAACCCAAGGCGTCATAAATCCCTTAGCGTGACAGATATAATGACCTACCCTACCTGTTATAGTTACAATAACAGATGCCATGTGCGTAGTATTTCAGCCGTTTTGTCATAATAGCGTCACCTTATATGATGCTAAAGGATGAGAATGCATTGGACATTTCGTGGAAATACTACACACATGGCACCCTTTAGCGTGAATATAACGCGCACTGTTATGGGTAGGTTTAGGTCTGGGTAGGGTCTGCAGTCTCATATTGACGCTAAAGGATGCCAGTCACCTTTATGATGCCTTGGGTTCTGTGTGTCATATTGACGCTGAAAGGGTCATCTGCATAGTATTCTCGACGAAATGTCATATGGCATCACAAAAGTATGAGAACGGGCTTGATAGTTTCATCTTTACATCTACTATAATATAATATGGTTTGGTCCATCCACTATAAATTAGACCTTTGTATGCATATATGTGTATATATATAATATATGCACAGTGCACCCACATATATTATGTAAACACAAACTTTCATTTTGGATGCTATTATCGCGATTAATCATTTGATAGCTCTATATATGGCTGTCAAACGATTAATCACGATTAATTGCATCCAAAATAAAAGTTTGTGTTTACATAATATATGTGGGTGTATAATTATTATAATTATGTATCATTATTTTGTATATTATATATATATATATATATATATATATATATATATATATATATATATATATATATATATATATATATAAATACACACACATGCATGTTTATTTTTAAGAACAAAATATAATTTACATATGCGATTAATCGTTTGACAGCCCTATATATTAGGGGTGTAACCGATTCACTCAGTTTCTCATGTATTTCGATTATAATCTACGATGATATGCATCGATCCTAAAAACATGTATTTTAATCGCGAATCGTTTATTTACGTGAATAATCGATTCAAAAGCCTAAGAATCGAATTAATCCCGATTCTATAGCGATTCAGTGGTTTAAAATATATAAACACAACCTTAAAGTGTTCCTGTTACAAGCTGCCTCACGCATTGGCCGTGAGACATCCGCGTCGATTGGGTTTCACGCGCTCACACACCCCTGATTTCTCACGCTGAAGCCCGCCCGGTGGGTCAAATGACTGAAAGATGAGTTTATCTTTTTGCCTGTTGAGCAACTCGTGTTGTGATCGGCTAGTTATACCGCAAATTAGTTAAAATCTCCCGGAATCTAGAGCGAGCGTGCATGCGAGACAGAGGTTGAGCTCCAAACTGCGTATCGCGCGTGCACGCACTCGGCAGAGAGGGAAAGCGAGCGAGAGACCAGCTTGCGTGTACGGAGAGTCTTTCCATGTAATAAATGCCCGCCCTTGAATAAAGTGGCCTTTTACTTCACAGCTCAGGATGGGTAATGTCAATGGTATGGCCCATTTCAGTAAAATCTTATCTTAAAGAAAATAACTGCGACGTTTCCACGCAATGAAAGCGTTTTATTCATAGTGACCACGCAATGGCATGGCAGCTTTATCAATGGCTTGAGCGATTTGCCCTTAAAACTATTGCTTTCTCAGATAGAGAGCTGGAGAGCTCAATCATGGACTGCTCAAAAATCTGTACATGAGAGCTATGGGACCGAGCGCGAGCAAAATCCAGTGAAAAGATGTTAACGAGTGCTTTGAGAGGATGCAAAATGAAACTGATGAAAAAGTCTCCATTAATTTGTGCATGTTGTCATTTAATGCAATACTTTAAAAGCCTTTTCAAAAATTGGCTACTTAAGTTTCTACAAATGCTAATTTGTAGGCCATTTAATTTTTTTTTATAATAATATATTTATTAAAATTAAAAACCAACATGAACTAACATTAACAATGGACAAAATCCCCACTATCTGACCCCTGAAGGCCGCTGTGTAATTCAAACCCAGACAAAGACCCATTGGGTGAAGCATTGAAATAATACTATAATGCATATAAAAAATAAAGAATCGAATTAATTCGAATCGCATCGAATTTGGAATGTGAATTCGCATCGAATTGAATCGTTCTAAATTTGCACAAATCGTTCTTAGAATCCAATCGAAAACCTACATGAATCGTGAATTCGAATTCAATTTGTGAGTCCAACCTAAAAAGAATTCACAGCCAGCTGACTATATATATATATATATATATATATACACACACACACACATGTAGCCTATAACTATCACATTTATATAACTACTGTTTTGTTTTACCTTTATATTCATCTAAAGAATCATAAAAGATATATCAGTTTCCACAAAAATATTAAGCAGTTCTGTTTAAAATTGATAATAATAAGGCTGACAGATCTCAAACTAAATATAATGTATAATTAATGAAGCTTGACCATCATTCATTATTGTCTCACAACGACAGAAATAATACAAAATACATCACTGGTATGGTGCCGAGCGACGACAGCCCTGTCCCGACTGAATGGACAAACAACTCATTTACTGTTCTTCTTTGGCATTACGGAAGATTGAACAAGATCTTAGAGGTTAATTCTGAATAAGCTCTGACCTTGTGCTTCCTGTTGGGAGGCGCTATTGCAGGTGTCTTACGGCAGAACATCAATAGTGCACCTGTGGGGTCATTTGAATAATCTGCTTAGACGAGATGTGAGAATGTTGCAGGAGCTCGCTGAGCTTGCATAATTTCCCTGCTGTCTCCTCAACTGAAGATGCATGTCAACAACTGAGCTGAGAGACACTTTTCAAACTAGAGTTTAAATATACCAGGAAAAATATTCAGCAAGCTTCAGTGTGTTGATAGAATTAGGAGAATTAGGCTCATGGGTAATTTTAGGACACAAATCACAATCCGTCACAGACATGTAACATATCCCTGGGGAAACTTTTAGAGATGTTGCTCTTTCAAAGCTCAGTAGTTTCATCTATGTATTCACTGTATCTCAAATGTTTCTCTTAAGGCAATACTATACATGGAAAAACAGTGTTTTTCATGCATCTGTCAATATTGAGATTTTGGGATTTATGGCTTTTCATAAAGTGTTTATTTCAGACTAGTGTGAGGAAAGGATCCAACATATATTTAACTGCATTTAGAGCACTTTATCTATTTGCGTCTGTAGATTTCAATTCACACACATCTTTAATGGTGATTTTCTCAAAATGTGTTTTTCCTCCTATATTGAGCCAGAAATCTCCATTTACACACACCAGACTTTACCGGTATATCTATATGTTGATAGTTCTAATAATGGGTTTGTTAATATAAATTAGTTTTCCTTAAAAAATGATTGAAATGTATTTATTTTTGTTCTGTATTTTGTGATTTGTGATAAATATAGATATCCAAACCCCATCTGTCAAAACTTTTGACTCTATACTATAAAAAAAGGAACCTTGACCAGCTTCATCCAATGTTCCAGATTTTTGAAATGTATGCAAATTAGTGCATATTTAATAAGATAACACCTCATTTGCATATTTACACATAACTTACGTTTCTGAAACTTGAAATACAATTTCAATTATTATTATTATTATTATTATATTTTTTGCCAATTATCAATCAACTGGTGAAGTAGACCCATTTAACCCTATTCACCTGGAGTTCTGCCTTAAGAACTCATGAGTTTCAGTAAAGTTATGACAACATATGTTTTTGCAATGTTTTAACAAATCAAAATAAGCCATTTTCAACTAAATTTCTACTTTTTAAGCCAGTTGCAATGTCATTTAAGTTGAAATTACTTAAAAACCCAAGTTGAGTGTACTTAAAAATGTAACTAAAACTTAAAAAAACTGTAAATGTATGTTTTTTTTAACAGTAAACTTTACTAAGATACTTAGAAGTGTACTTTAGCTCAGATCAATTGATTTTGGAAGAATTAGATGAGAAATGTTTGAGTTCATGCTGAAATGTGTGATTTTTTTTATTGCACATTTTATTTGTTTGCATACTTTGCATACTCACCCTCAAGTGTGCTGAACACAAAAGAAGATAAGTTTATGTGACCCCATTGACTTCCATAGTACTTTTTTCTATATGGCAGTCATTGAAGCCCATTTACTGTTTGGTTACCAACATTCTTCAAAATATCTTCTTTTGTGTTCAGCAAAAGAAAGAAACTCATACAGCCACGGTGAGCTTAAAAGACTGAAAATCATCTTACAGACCCCAAACTTTTGAACAGTAGTGTATGACTTTACACTGAACTTAAAAACTTAAAGTTCAGAAGGATATGTATAGCATCAAAATCACTTTCAGAAAGCATTTCCTACAGTCACTCAATTGCCCAACCACCTCTCTCACCTAATCACACCATTCAAACCCGTTAGATAACAGAACAAAACATTTATATCACCTATATGTGTGTTTTTGGATCAAATTTCAATTGACTATTTTCAATTGGCATGGAGTGTCCACAGATTCAGTAGTTTTCCAGCAGGAACAATGCATATGAAGTGACCCTCTCCCTATCCCAGTGTTGGCAGCCTGTCTTCAGGCTGTTAATTGCACTTGGCATGTACATGATAGGAAGTCAGACTAACTGCTTCTGTGTTGTGCTAGAGTCTGGCTCACTCAAACGCAGTGTTCAGTAAAATGAAATCTGATGCGTGTGGCCACTAGCTTTTATAAGCTACTTTATATACTATAGTCCAGTATGTTAATCAGCTAAAATTAAGTAAATGCCTTTATTTACAAACCAGCCTGATTAGCTAATAAGAGAAATTTGAACCCACCTTTGAAAATTCTTATTAGGAGGCTGAAGGGAATTTTAGCTGCTGAAGGCATGTTTGGGTCATTGATTTTAGCACATAAATCAGTCTACAGCTATCCCGAAACAATTACAGTGACAGAGATTAAATGAGCCAATCACGAAGCGCCAATGTCTTTGTTCACCTTACGTTATCTTCAGGCCCGTCATCACCCATAGAAACACAAAGCCTTTCAGTGATGGATGAATGTGCTACTTTTGCTCGCAATAAAAAGAGCAAAAAAAAAATACACATGCAAGATTTCAGTTGTTATTTCATCAGCCAATCGTAAAGGCAATATGGTCGCGCTAAACAAAAGCCTTGGCGAAGCTCCAGCTGCACATAACAACAGTGGTTTCTGTTCTTCTCTATGCAGTTCTGCTGCTTGCATAAAAAGCTGCTAATTAAAATAAACCAAACACAATGAATGATGCTTAATGGCTCTAACTCGGAATAAATGCAGAGAGCTCGTCGCTGCCGCCATTGTAACAGGCTTAAGTATCGAATCTAATTATTGTTTGTTGGTGGTTAATCATGGAGGGGACAAAAGCAATAACCTGGCATTGTTATGAGATAACATAAACAGGTTATTTTGGGGTCTGCTGATAAAACAATGAGTCTATTAATTGCATCTTCTGATTGAAAATGACCTTGATTACCCCGCTGAGTGTAAATACGTTTCAAATAAAAGAGTTTTCGAAAAGGAAATCCCCTCTTTTCTTATATTTCTAAAAAGGTTTCATTTGAATTCTAGCTAAGTAAAATGGTCATTTCCCTGGACACATTTTGTTCTTCCCTGCAGGAGGTCCGGAGCAGGAGAACCCCACATGACTCACACACCTTTGACCTCAGTCCTTTAATTTGAATGATATTACGTGTCAATCATGTCTATTTATGGCCCAGCTTGATCCTATTCCAAATTATATATTTTCATTGAACTGTCAAGGCATCATTTAGCAACGTTAATATTTAACTCGGATGCCTCAGATTAATTTTCTCACTGCATTTAACCAAGGAGATGAGCTAACCTCAACTTCAATAATTAATAGCAATGGATTAAATACCTATAGTGTAATTAATGAGAGGGGTAATTATTTATGTTATGGTTCATTAGTCAACTTCCTGCAATGGTGTTGCTTTGCTTACTAGTATTACCTCAGCATAGCTGTTAAACCGGCCCTTATTTTGATTTAGTGATGAAACGAATTCGCTGTGACTCGGTTCTGTTGATCTCAGGAGTGGTGATTGTGTTATATTCTAGTCCATTACAATCCCAAACATTCTCAACACAACGGCAGAGACCCAATCAAATTTGACAGTTATTGAGAATATGGAAATAACTCCTCACTAATGAGCAGATGTGAGCTTGGCAGCAGGAACACTCGCTCTTCTCTTCCTCTTCCCTTTTCTCCTCTACTTCCCACCCTCCGCTCTGTTCTCCAGTTCTCTCACTTTCTCCCTCCATCGAGTCATTGAATTTCAGAAGACCTCGAATGACTTCAAATGATTTCCTGTGACTTGCTATCGATCTGTTTGAATCCAAGAACAGTGAGAGATAGAGTGTGCGCTTCTTTCCTGTGCTGGTCTGAAATCAGCATTGTGTGTAAGTCTGTGTATTTGTATTTGAATATAAGTAATATAATATAATATAATTTTTAAAATGATTTATTATTAATAATTTATAAATATACAATTAATTTAAGTTTGTTAATTTAATTATTATTTTTTTTTATTTTATTAATTTAGTTTATTTAATTTAAGTATTATTATTATTCCATTTGTTAACCTTATGCATTTAATATCATCAAAAATTGCATCATTAATCTAGGTTTTAATCTAGTCTATTAATTATTAAAATACTAGATTAAACCTAGATTAATGCAGCAAAAATTGTTGATACTAAATACACACTGTTAACAAATGGAATAATAATGATAACATAATATCTACTCATTTTTGTTACTATTTTTTACATTTTAGAATATTATAAAAGTCTTCAAAACTACCGTAAAAATATTTTTGGTTTAACTTAAAAAATAAGTAACCTGGTTGCCTTAAAATTGTAAGTTATTGAACTGGAAAAAGTGAGTTACAATGAAGGAGATTGATTTAATCATCAGAAACTCGAAATAATAAGTTATCTGAACTAAATAAATTATTTAAGTTGATTTGACAAAAGAAAAAATGTTGTGATAACAAATCTTGAAAATATATATTTTTTACAGTGGCAAAACCCAAAATGAAAAAATAATTATGATTTGTTTTTATTTTTATTTTTTATATCACTGATATTGTTTTGATAATATATAATGTATACAAGAGTAGAGAAACATAAATTCAGTCAAACCCCGTTTGTATATGTGTTTATGAATTAGGCCTCGCAAGTTGTCACCATAAAGTTTAAATACTGCATGACTTTAACTAAGGAGCCTGCATGGTGCAAACAGTCTCCAAAGAGCATGACGGTCTTTAAAATGCACATTAGACTCACATGGGCATTTTTAATGCAGCTGAAAAGCGAGCGGTCTCATAGTGATGGGTAATGTACAGCAGGACAGGGTGTGCTACGTGAGGATGCCAGTGGGGTGAAAATTTAGCTTGCCCCCTCTGTGTGATGGATGGGATTTGCCCTGCTCCATCTGGGCACGGACGGGCCACATCCATCATGTCCCCAACCGAGAGGGAAGAATATGATATTGCGGCCCTAAACACACGTCTCAACGATATGGATCTCTACCCCTCACCCCAGTGCTATACAATGCTTCCCATGTTCCCCAATTAACTTTATAATAACCAACTCCTGCCTACAGAGGTTCAGTCCTGTGACACTGCAGTTATTAAGTTATTAGGTACTTTCCCCTTAGTGTCAGCTGTTTAACCAACTGACCCGGAAAGGACTGTACTGTCAACTATGACCCTGCAGCTCTGCCACACATGCATCTGGGAAGCTCTTAAAGGGATAGTTCACTCAAAAGAGAAGTTTTTTTTTCTTCTTCAAAACAAAACATGATGTTTTGTTCTTAAGTTCATTCTTCTCTTTTTTTCATTTAATAAGTGAATGGTGACCAAGGGCTTGGAAGCTCCAAAAACACACCTTAAAGTGTCCCAATTATGCTTTTTCGAATACTACCTTTCATGTAGTGTGTATGGGTCCATTTGGATCCCAGTAAAGTGCATTATACAGAGAAAAATCCTATAATGTTTTCATCAAAAATATTAATTTCTTTTCGACAGAAGAAAGACATGAACGTCTTGGATGACATGGGGGTGAGTAAAATATCAGCAACGGTTTTTTGAAAAAGTGAACTACAGTCTTTTAAGTTTTTCCCCAGTTAGAGTATGTTAGCTTTTATTTATTTTTTTCTTCTCAGTACTTGGTCACCATTCACTTCTACTATAGAGGGAATGCGCGTGAGGTCACCGTTCCGGTCACGTGCCTGCACATTTTCTCATAGCAAAAAGACTGAGCGACTGTATATGTTGTCAGCGTGAATGCCGCAAAAAAAAAAAACACACAACACATATAAAGTGGGAAAGAGCTTTGCGATTGACTGTAAAACTAGATTTGACAATAAAATCGGGGGTATATTTTTACAGACTGCTATAGAAAGAGGAGCAAATGTATCGCTGCAATTCACAAAAACAACTGGACTCCAGTCGGCAAAAGGTGGATCTGCAGTTATCATTTTGTGTCAATATGCTGAATTTAGCTGTAAAACCATACCCATATATTTTGTATTGTTATAAATATTAACAACTCATCAATTAAATATTTATCATTCCATATTCTGCATTAATGGATGTTTCTTAATAAACACTGACCCAAAAAAAAAAACTATAAAGTTTTATGGCTGGACGATATGATGATATATAGGCTATATATAACACTGATATAAGTGATCACCCGGATTTAGACCTACCTATATTGTATTTATATAAAGCGTTCACAGGCAAATTTGCTTTATGTTTACCGTCTATATTGCTTTTATTTCCCCAGCGTCGAAATCAGGCAAACATAAATGTCAGGCGACACGATTCCTGTCTGCATGTCAATATCCATGGATCACTGGATCTTTAGTAAGTTGTAAGGAACACTATATTGAGTCCAACATTTAGTTTAAATTGATAAATTTGTTCGTTTTAGTCACATTTTCGCAGTTTCCCCTATTAAATCCAGTCACGCAGCAGATCTTTTGCCACTCGGTCAGGCTGAGGGGGTTGTTCCGGCGGGAAAGTGACGTCAATGCATTCCCTCTATATGGAAAAGAGCAGCGTGAACATTACACCTACCATTTACCTTGACAGATGACGGAAAGTCATACGGGTTTGGTACGTAAATTAAGATTTTTGGGTCTTTAATGTCTTTAATAATAGGCTAAATTAAGTAAATGAGTGCACTTTTTAGTGCATTTAAGTTTCTTGCAATTGCCATTTCACCAGGTGTCTAACCAACAGACTGTGACTCAATGCTGTTGTTTCTTCATCATATTGGTCTTAATAAAAAATAATTATCTACCAGTATAGCAGCATTTTAAGCAGCAGAACGTCTCGCTAAATTTCTCGAGATATAAATATCCCACATCCTGAGCGTGTAATGTGTTTGTGTGCATGCAGAAATAAGGGTGGCATAATTGTGAGGACATTGAAAGCTCTAATAGCTCAGCCCTCATAAGAGGTAATAACCAAACACACATTGACTATATTAGCCATTCTTAATTTAGGAGCCTCACTAACAAGCTTTTGCAACATTCTGCTAATGAATCTCTCCTTCAGTGTGAAGGGTCTTTATGTTTAAATGCATGGAGAAAATTTTTTTATTTTTCTGGCAAGTTCATTTGCCTAATTTTTCAATGTAGAGATCTTCTCTTAAAAGCCCAGAGACACAAACAGGAGACCTGAAGAAAATAATTTTCCAATTAACGATGGCAGTTGAATCCTAGGAAAACAAGCTCTCATTTTGGAAATTAAAAGCCGTGGTGAGTCAAATGAGAGATAGAAAGAGACCAGATAGAGGGAGAGTTGATGTGTGAACATATGTTCTGTTGTCATTAGCTTTTCCATTAACACTTATGAGAGCCGCAGCTGATTCTGTTGTTCATAGGTAAATGACGCTCTAAATGATGATTTCAGAGAGGACACACGTGAAAATGAATCTCTGGAAAATAGAGGACAAGTTGCATTACAGATGCCAATTTGCTAAGATATCTTTTTCAGTTGCAACAATCTAACATTCACTTTATATTTCCAAGGACAAGCAATGCTTTTTGAAATATTAAATAATGCAGACATACTGTAGTTTGTCAGTGCGTTTCTGAAAAAGCAAGAAATATCAGAAAAAAATTAAGTCTTTGAGACAGAACTGGAAGTTGGCTAAATATCTTTAGGGTTTAACAGTTGACACTTGATGTCAGTACCAGAAACTTACAACATTCAAGAAGACAGATATGACATATATACATTATATATACATTGTGGGGCCAGAAACCATCAACTGTAAAGCTAGTCTGACTTAATGCCCTTTAAAGGGAATGGGGGGAAGCAGACAAAAGCCCATGTAACAAATTTTAACCTGACATCACAGTCACTTTTCTCAGTGGAAGCACCGTACTAATGTATATTCAATGTGAGAAATCAAAATTAAGAGCTTGTCAATGTGTCATATACATTGTAGAAGCAAAGCAAGAATTACCCAGAACTTACACAATATAGTGCAATCCAATATTGTGCAAATATGGTTTCTTGAATGTTTAGTAGTAACATTTTTGAATTAAATATTCAAGTTAACACAATAAAAACAAATAAATGAATACATACATCCATGCCTATAAACCTTTTTGAGGCCAAAGACTCGCAATGTAACTGAAAGCAGCAGAAAGTAGAGAGAAGGCGCTTGTCACTTTTATTTTTAATGGCGATAATACCCATGCAGAGCCACTGGATAAGAAATAGGCTACTCTTCTCCAAAACAGACCAAAAATGATCGTAAAAGAGAAAATGTAGGAGACAAAAAACAAAGTGAATGTTGGGGTTGCTTTTTGCCCGTGGATAAAGCTAATGCAGGAGAAAGAATTCAAGTTGCCTGCTTTCTTCTCGACAGCTAATGTTGATGATCGCAAATTTTACAAATGCATCAGCTTACTTATGCAATGCTTGTTCTGATTCTTTTCGCCTGTGTTTTGATCATTACTCTATCAGAAGATGCATGATAGCGCCCCCTACCGCATAACAGTGAAAACAGAAAGCCGTAAATTTCCGCCATATACAGGGAAAGAGTTAAACATAAAGACAACTATATAAAAAATGTTGTGGGATGTTGCAAAGAAAATAATGTCGTTTCCAAAATTGCCTTTATATTTTCAAACAAAGTTTCATTTCAGTTTCATTTTCATTTTAAAGATTGTTGCCCTCTTTTCATTAAAAACTAGTGCTGTCAACAGCTATATTAATCTCATGATTTCATGATTCTTATGAACCAATCTTTAAAGCAGAAATAAATAACAAACACTACTAATAGCCTATAGAAACTAAATTTGACAGAATTTAAAACATTCAAAAATAGCATTACACTAAACTTACTTCATTATTATCTTAAGTAGCTTTGACAGCCCTAAAAATATATTTTGCAAAATAAACAAACAAACAAATGAAAGACTAACTTTAAAGCTACACTGTGTAACTCTTTTAGTTTATTCTTAGCTAAAAACACTTAGTTCTTTCAAAAATATATGTGCTCATTAATGTATATTTACTTCGTTCAAGTAATAAAGTATTCTCGCTGAGTGTATAATATGCCATTGAAAATACATACGGGTAAGGGGTTCTAATGTCGGTCGCCATGTTGCCCCTCCATCTTGAAAGTACATTAGCCAAAGAGGGACATACCCGTTAATTCAGAGCTTCGACCTTTCGCGTTTACGATTGAGTTAACACTCATGGACGAAGGTCGAACTGGAAGCCATGTTAATCTTGGACTACACTGGCCACCGTAGGAGTTAAAACGAAATCGGAATTGAGAGGAACAGAAACTAATATTCACTGGATTCACTGCTGCGAGCCCAGCTTGAAAAACCCTTGTTGAAAGCTTTAGCGTGTTGAAAGCTTTTAAAATAGTTAAAGGCCAATAACTTGGAGTGGCACGTCTGTTAAAAGCAGTTATGAATTGCAAAATCACTGCTTCCTAGCCTAATCTTATGCTTTTTTATTTATTTATTTTTTTTGGGTGAAGAACAGAGAAGGAAAGGTTGCTTCATTGGCTACGGTGCACTTATCAGCCTGACCTCTCACTGACCATCTGTGAATCTCCTATGACAATGTAGGACGTGGGAGCAGCTGGATGTGGAGCGGAGCTGCAAAACCACACTTGCCTCTCCAAACCACTTGCAGTCTTCTTCTGAGCCTCACTCTTCACAAAATCGCTTCTTCATTCACTCTGGAAAAAAAACAAAAAAGATGCAATCTCTTTTCAAATGGGCATGAGCATGTGTTCTACTTTAGCATTCAACTTTCACAGCCCTTTACTCTCTCTTTGGGTGTCTTGGCTCACAAACGCCCGGGACCTGCCCCTATGCGTACTCCTGCAGTCGTTCTTGGTTTCTGAGAGACGTGTTGGCAAGCAGTGGGTAAATGACCAAATAAATGACTTGGCTGGGGAGCAGGGCACGGAGGGAGAGCGTGGCACGCCCGAGCCCTCTTCCTCTCCAGAGGCAAATCAGTAGCAGGTAAACAAGTTTGGAAGGAGCGGAAGCGTGTAAGGTTTGGCTCGGATTCCCAGGAGATGTTTTTCAGAGGGGCTGGTGAATATATTCAGGGTCTATTTGCAAATGGGCAGAGAGCAGCACAACCACCTGGCAAATCAGCCCTCGCTCTTAACAAACTCACCATGCATGCGCAGCCTCAAACTAAATACCAATTTAAACTTCCATACATGCCTATTACACACTGCGAGTTTTAATCTCCTTTGATTAGAAAGGTGTACCTTTGATCTTGAGGGATGGAATGAATTTTTATTTCATCTTCATGTTTGGACTGAGTGCTGTGTTATCTAAGAAAGTAGAAGAATGTGGTTGTGAGCTAATTAGACGCGACTTGCTTTGAATCCATCAAACTCTTTGTGGATTTAAATGAATGTAAACACAACAGCAATTACTGCCATTATAATTTAGTCCAAAATTTAAAATAGAGATCAAGAGCAGTGCCATAATATTCACCATCATTTATATTTGTTGGTATCTGGAAAAATAAAATAGTGATCCACTTATCTTGCACAAAAAAAAAAAATTAAGGAATGAATGAAAGAATGTGTTTCATTGGAAAAGGTGCATTAAATTATAAATTTCACTTACTTTTTAACCCACAAATATTGCCTTCTAAAATCCACGTTTTTGGAGTTTGCTGGGTAGGATTGTATTACCAAAAGCTAACCATTCCAGCATGTGTTTTCCATGTCCATTTATGCCTATAAAAGCTTGAATTAAAGCGATAGTTCACATTAAAATTAATTTTTGATATGTTTTAGCTTACCTGAAGCGCATCCAAGATGCAGGTGTCTTTGTTTCAACAGTATTTTCAATTTTGATATTTTTCGAGTCAAAAAAATAACATAAATTTTCGGTCTGTTGTTGTCTATCAGTCATATAATGGAGGTTTAGGGGGTTCACATCAAAAAGCATGCATAGAGAAGTCCAAATTAAACATGATTGAATGACTTGTAAATGTAAGTACACATTGATGGCCTAAGACACAAACGAGCGGTTTGTGTGAGAAACAAACAGTATTTATATCGTTTTTACCTTGTGTAACCACAGCCATGTCCAACTGATCTGACACGCGGAAGCAATCATTTCCGCCAGAACGTTTGGACATGGTTCAGTTGGACATTGCACAACTGATTCAGATCACTTGGACGTGACTGTGATTACACGAAGGTAAAAGCGATATAAATACTGTTTGTTTTCTCACACAGACCCACTCAGTTTCAGTGTCTTAGGCCATCAATGTGTACTTACATTTCCGAGTCATAAATCATGTTTAATTTGAACTTCTCTGTGCATGCTCTTTTGAGGTGGACCCCCTATACCTGCATTATCTGACTGATCAGACAAGAACGGTTTGACCGAAAAATGTCGAAATTGAAAATACTGCTGGAAAACAAAGACACCTCATCTTGGATGCCCTTGAGGTAAGCTAGAACATATCAAAAATTTATTTCAAAGTGAACTATCCCTTTAAGGAGAGAATTTAGCTGTTTCTAAATCCAATGCTCCAAATGAACACGCTGTAAACAACGTTCTAAAATTCGAAATAATGTCATAGACAAAAGCTTGCCTAGCCATCTCTCAGCGCTATTACTATTTCAATTTAAACCAACAGGGGAAGCATGAACCCAAAAGAGGGATTTGCATCACAGTGTGCGTGTGTGTGTGTGTAGCAGGTGTCATTAATACCCTCCAGAGGCGATGGCAGACTGAAGTCTGGCTGATTGGGAGTCTCAGAGACAAAGAGCTCCAGAGACGGGCCCCAGCCTGCAGTTATCCCCCCAGCAGGGAGCCTCTATCTCTGGGTATGGGGCAGTCATTTAGCTTTCCACCATCCATCCATTCCTTCACCGGTCTCCGTACAGTTCCTCTCTAGCAGCAGGTTAGTGATGGATTTGATTCTCTGATTGGAAAGAGGGCAATTTTACCTCAGCAGTGCCCCACATTTGCATAGTGATTTGCATAAATCTCTGCTTTTACACCCTGTCTGACTCCTTTTCTGTCTCCGATTTCATTCCTTCGATTTTTGTATCACGCATTCTCCTAAGACTTCGTTTAACTTTGCTTCTTCCTCCATTTCACGCATTCATTATTTTTTTTTGTGGTCTTCTCACTTTCACTCGTGTAACATCACCTCACTTTCATGTTCCCGCCACAAGACGACACTCAAGAAACCTGACATGAGACACGGGGAATTTAGACTGTAAGATATCATCCAGAAATATCCAGCATAACATTCACTCCTTCCCTCAAAACATCCAGCGCTTACATGCGACCGACGAGATTTCTAAATATCTGCCATGCATCACGGTTGAGGAATCTAAGCTTAAATGAGTATGCAAGATTTTAAAACTCTATTGGATGGCAGTGCCTCTCCACGTCACTTTATATGTCTCAGCGTTTCCCTCCGCATCTGATCGCTCTCTGGCTTTTTTTCTTGTCGTCATTATCATTGGGAAAACAGCAGAAGTGGCAATTTAAAAGAGAAAAACATCTCTCTACCTGACTGAACACACAGATGAGTTTTAGGACGTGGCTGCCTTGTGTAAACACATGCCTCAGTGGGCACACTCTTTCAATTTCATATTTAAATCTTCTTTACATGGGAAAATATGTACGGGCTAATGAAGGCAGGGCGGATCTCGCACACGTTTGATTCATATCCATGTTTCATTACATCTGACAGTGACATGAAGCCAGAGCAACATCTATTTTCTCTCTCTAGTTCATTCTCTTGTGCACTCTGAGGCTCATATGTATCGATGTGCAAAAGAGCAGAATGAATGAATGCAGTGTGATGTAAATGCAACACATGATATGAAACACCTCTTACATCACTCCATAGAACTCAACCCTTTATAGAAAACTGCAAACTGACACTACAGTTTTAGTTTGGGATTAATAATACTCTTTATCTTTGCAATCAGCATGGATGCATTAACTTGATCAAATGAGACATTTATAATGTTACACAGATTATTTCAAATAAATTATTTTGAGCTTTCTATTCATCAAAGAATCCACAAAAATATTAAGCAGCACAACAGTTTTCAACTGTGATAATAATAAGAAATGTTTCTTGAGTAGCAAATCAGCAAATTAGAATGATTTCTGAAGGATCATGTGACATTGATAATTCAGGCACTCGCCATTATAGTAGTAGATTACATTACAATATATTCAAATAGAAAACCGTTATTTAAATTGTAATAAATTTAGCATTTGTGAGCATGAGATAAAAAAGTTAGTTAATTACTTACAATGTACAATATATAAATATATATATATATATATATATATATATATATATATATAATGTATACTTTTAAGATTTGAAGTACACAACAAGTGCATTCAATACAATTAAGGGTACTTATTTTTCGCAAGTGTACATGCATGCACACTGTTGCTATATACACAATTTCGTATTTGGTCTCTATCTCAGCAAAACACACGTACAATGTTGTTGTTGTACACAGACACACATACAAATAGATAAACAAAATACTGTATATATTTACCAAAAGGAAGTCCCTGAACATTCAGAGAGATTTTTCAGAAACAAAGCTACAGTACACAGAGCTGGCAGTCTCACAGGATTATAAAGACCAACATCCACCGCCAGCCACTCACACACACACACACACACACACACACACACACACACACACACACACACACACACACACACACACACACACACACACACACACACACACACACACACACACACACACACACACACACGCACACACAGCTCTCTGAACTCCCCTGGGTGAAATCAGGCTATAATAGGCCTCTCTCTAGCAAGCAGATCCATTATTTAAAACAGTGGATGAGACACAGAGTGAGGGATGGGGGAGACAGTGTTATAACCCAGGTCAAATATGCACTTAAAGAGTTTGAGAGGGGAGTGTTTGTAAATGTGTTTGCTTTCCCCCTATAGTACACAGACCCTCCAGGGTAGAGCGAAACGGCTCTCTGTGTTCACGGCTGCGCCTCGAGGAACCGGCGCTGGTGTTACTCACACTGCTGAGTCTTGTACAGTAAGTATTTCTGTACGTGAAAGTAGAAAAGGATGAAACACTTCTGACAAAGAATATGTGCGTATGCACGTGTTAATATTTTCCCATTCGTCTCACACTCGAACACACATCTTTGCGTGTTTACAACAGCCTAACATCTTCCTGTTCCTCAACAACAAAGGCAGAAAGACATCCTTCACCTCAGATATCTCTCTCAGACTGTGGCAGCGCTAGAAATCAAATCTTCACCTTTTTTTCAGGTCCTTCTGAATGCAACACGCCACAAACAGACCAAAGCGTCTAGAAACACGCTTCCGAAGCCCTCCAGTTGGGAACGGCAGCCAACTTCAAAAATACCATTCTAGTCTCTCCAAGAGAGAATGAAAACAAAAAACGACATAAAAGGTTCCTCGCAGTTCCTTGCACAGATTAAAGGAGATGAATTCTTGGCTGCCCTTAATGCACGTTTAAGCCCAGGCATAGAAATAGATATTAATTAAGACCGTGTCTGGAAGAAATAGGCCAGAAAAGAGCGGGGCTTTGAAGCAAAGCTAATCTTCAAAAGGCTGTGATGTTATGATGTTGCATAAGGCCACTGAGGATATTTTGACATAATGGGAACAAAATTGGTGGTTGCTTTTCTTTCGCCTGTTTATGTAAATACCACATTTTGTTCATGGAATTACAATGCGCGAGTTAAAAATCACATCAAAATACTGTGATCACAAGGTGCGAGTGGTTGGCTCACCTGAAAGAAGGGTAGAATTTGAGGAAACAACACACTTTTCTCTCAGGGATGTGGGAACTAGACCTGCACGTTCACTCGACACATAATGAATTAGTATTCGAATCAAAAAAAGACTTATTCGCACAAACACACACACTCTCTACCCACCACCAACACTGTTTGCCAAACAGTCCAATTTGTGAGATTTATCTGCATGTGCTGTGCAGATGGTGAGGCCAACGTGCAGATGCAACATGGATGACTTTTTCAAACAAACACACACGCATTATGATATAACCTAATTCTGGTCTTCACAGACTAATTTTACTGTATACCAAAGTATATACTTTATGTGTGGATACAATGGATCCTTAATGACTGCACACGTTATATTCCAATGATGACTCCAGATCTTCAAGCAGAACAAACTGGTTAAAATATTCTGAATGATATCCCATTTTATTATTGTTATTATTATTATTTTTATCTCCATTTCTGTCACTGATGGATAGGTTAGGTTGCTTTTGGCTTGCTTAGTTGGGGATACTTAAAGGGATACTCCACTTTTGGAAATGGGCTCATTTTACAACTCCCCCAGAGTTAAACAGTTAATTTTTACTGTTTTCAAATGCATTCAGCTGATTTTCTGATATTTAGAAGAATATGAGTAACCAGACAGTTTCTGGTCTCATTGACTTCCATAGTATATATATATATATATATATATATATTTCCTACTATGGAAGTCAATGAGACCAGAAACTGTCTGGTTACTGATATTCTTCTAATTATCCGAAAATCGGCCTAAATGTTCATTGAAAACGTAAAATTCAGCTGTTTAACTCTAGAAGTTGTAAAATGAGCCCATTTCCCAAAAAGTGGAGTATCCCTTTAATATTCAGCAAATTATTGACTTGAATGCACTGACATTAATGGATATATATATATAATATATATAAACTTTTTTTTTAGGGTGAGTAAATTATTTAGAATATATATATATATATATATATATATATATATATATATATATATATATATTCTATAATAATTTACTCACCCTAAAAAAAAAATTGTATGACTTTATTATGTTCTAGATATATAGAGAAATGGGGGGCATAAATGAAGAAAAACAGACTGATTAAACAAGAATACATTTTTAAATAGTTTGGCATTATTATATTTTTCACAAGTATTTCAAAACCTAATTGTCTGCTGAATTAAAGTTGTGATGCAAAAAAAGTATATTTAAAGTTCATTTTTAAAATAGTAGTAATAAAAATGATACAAGTGAGCACAAGCACACTTTTCTAGAAATAAAGTGAATGAAGTTTTAGGAGACTTAAGTCTCCAAACTGTTTTTGAGGTTCACGGTGTTGTATAACTGAGTTCTCATTGCCAGCAGATTGACTTATTCTCTGATTTATCTTCGCCCTTGTGGCCTCTGAAGGTTGGGATGATCTGCTTTTAATTTCTATCACAAAAAAAAGAGATGTAAAAGAGGAAGAGAGTGTCGGGCCACAGCGATTCAAAGGAAGGGAAATGAGTTATCACCCAAGATGAAGATCTGCCATTCCAATCTATCCCATATGACTTGTGTGACTTGTTGTGTGTTTGGATATCCATAAACAGAAACCTCCTCCAGGAATTATCAGGTGATGCAGAGCTGAATCTAATTGGCTCCTCAAACGACTCTTCATTATCTGTGTGTTGGCACATCGTGTCAGCTCTCTCACAAAAGGGGAGATTTATCAAGCACATTTGTGTCCTTCAAACATGCCGGCAGGGATGTGTTCAGCTGCCCACTAAAGTGAACACTCACCTCCAGCAAGTTCTTTTCACTCCAATTCTCATCAATACGGCTCTATAGTCCCGCAGTCACTTAGTGCGCTTGCAGTGTTCAATCACCATCAACATCCATGAAAGGACCTCAGAGCCAGAAATCAAACTTAGCTTAACACTGTCATCCTCAAACAGATGAGTTTTATTCACTCTTTGTCCACCTTAAGGGTGTTTATGGGTCTTGTCCAGGATTTAGCATTTTGGAGTTCTATTGACGTATAGCTGCGTTTGCCTGAGTGTGCATTGTGGCTATTGACCAATGAGCTTGAGATGTGTCATTAGAATTCCATTAGGCCTTGTGTTCCCTAGAGATAACCTATGACCTATAGATTCCCTCGCCCCGTTCCCAAGAGCCCTCCAAATAGAACTCAGAATGCTAGCAATACTTTAAAAGAAAATGTTATTCAGGACTAAACTGTTCCCAGAGCACTCCAAAAGGGACTCGATGCTAGCAAGAAAGTGTTTGCTATTCAGAGTTAAACCCAAATGGTTAGCAACTCAGGTAGAGGTAGAGTTCAAAAATCACACATTTAGCTAATTTAACGAGCCCGATCTCATGAAAGTTCGTATTTATAGCACGAATGTCATTTCTCGTGCCATTTATACGCCAAAAACAGTTTTTGCGTGTATATGGTACACACTTTTTGATGTGTAATACACACAAACTCCCCACCCCTTTCCCCCTAAACCTACCCAGGGTTTTTTAGTCCGTAGCATATACACGCAAAAACCATTTTTGCCGTATGAATGCCACGAGAAATGACATTCGTGGTATAGATATGCATTTTCATGAGACTGTGTTGATTTAACAGACACTAAACTCTCTGTTAGCAATATTTACTTAAAAAGTAACTGATTCTATCTAAAACAAATACATTGGAGCTTTGGATTTGTTAGGACTAGTTATGGCTATGCTTAAAGAAAACTGATGCAATCTGAAACCAAACTCACACAGTTAGCAATATTGCTAACAAATAAAGCTAACAAATTAGCCACTCATTGGCAAGAAAATAAATAGGAAATGGGCAAAGTGGGCTGGGGGGTGAAGTATGATGAGAGAAAGGGAAGCTGTGAAAGAGTCAGCGATTGATTTAAGGGGGAAATAGAATGTTTGTAGGAGAAACATTATTTGATCCCTATTTCCTATAAAGGCCTGTGCATCAGGCTGAGTGCCATCATTGAGAAAACTCATCACATAATGTTTCCACCCTCACAAGAGTCAGTGTATGTATTGAAACAATTTTAAGTTGGACGCAATCAAATGTAGAAGTAATGTTGAGGTCTGAAATGCAATCTCTCAGTGGAAATGGGTGTTTATGCTGAGAAAGAAAGAACACTCTACAATGAGTAACCATGGTGTTTCTCTTCAAACTTGCACCAAAAAGGGAAATAATGACAAGAATGGCAGTAGGTGCTACTTTATTTCATGAAAATGGTCATTTTAGTGCCATTCTTAAGGCTGTCTATGCTGGCTAAATGTGATCTGCAATGTCTGGTTCATTTCATTATGTGAGGGACAATGGCCAAAAACACGCCATTTAGTATAATTATATATATATATATATATATATATATATATATATATATATATATATATATGTATGTGTTGGGGGTGTAACGATACACGTATTCATATTGAACCGTTCGGTATGCAGAGGCTTTCGGTTCAGTTTTTGATACGCATTTTTGTCCTGCTGACCAACATTTTCGTTACTTCAAATGTATGCGCGTCGCGCATGGCAAGCGCGTTCATAATGTAAGAGACGCTGGCGTGACCACAACATTGTCCAACATCAAATGGCAAATGTAATGTAAGCGGAACGAACCTGAGCTACTCGTTATTGTGTGGTTGTCTGGATCACGGACCGTTTATCAGTTTGGACCAATGCAGCGCGAGCCGATCTTGATCAGCACTGTTACTACACAGCCAAATCCAGTAAAGAAAACATTTGAATTCGCCACTGAAGTAATAACATCGCTGCGAGATCTAGTGAGAAACATTCACATTTCTCCGTTATTAACGGATCAAACAGCGCTGACGTGGAAACCAGGAAGAAACATTATGCCATGAATGAACTATCCAGTGTCCACAGATCAGCAACATCACCATGGATTTACTGTATAACACTACTATCTGTAAGTTTGGCAGGAATAGTAGGCTATAATGCTTTCAAGTAATATCCCGTCTGTTGTATTTTGACATTATCAATACAATTGTTTCCCTCAAATGTTAATCTAAACTAAAATAAACCTTTGTTTATAACTACTACAATATTACATTTCATTTTGAATGCAACATTTCATATATATATATATATATATATATATATATATATATATATATATATATATATATATAGCCTGTTCTCATCCTTTAGCGTCATATGTGACGCTATATGCAAAAACGGCACTATACTACGCACATGGCACCCTTTATCGTTAATATAACACGCGAACCCAAGGCGTCATAAATCCTTTAGCGTAATATGAGACTACCCTACCCTACCCCACACCTAAACCTAACCATCACAGCGCGTGTTGTATTAACGATAACGGGTGCCATGTGCGTAGTATAGCGCCGTTTTTGCATATAGCGTCACATATGACGCTAAAGGATGAGAATGCGTTGGTTCTTCTGTATCTACTCAGCAGTCATCTCTGCTGTTCCACTTGGTGCTTCTGTTCAAATAAAACTTGTCTTGCAATAAAATAAAACTAAAAAAAGTCTTGTTTTCTGAAAAATGTATCAAAAACAAGTGACTTTATGCTCAAATCATCTTCATTTAAATGTAACACAAGATTGTTTACCGTAGACCATTAGCAGATTTTACTTTAAGCGTAAGTCGCTTCATTTTTTTTTCTTCAGAAAACGAGATGTGAACATATTTTCGTTTTGCTTCTCAAGTAATTGTATCTTGTTTTAAGAAGGTTTAGATATTGAAAAACAAGCTACGAATACTGAAAAAAAATGTGTTCATAAAAATGCCAAATTTTTGGTAATACTTTACAATAAGGTTCATTAGTTAACACAAACTAAGAATGAACAATTCTTCTAAAGCATTACTTAATCTTAGTCAATAAACATTTGCTTATACATTATCAAAATCAAAACTTTTGTTAACATTATGCACCGGGAACAATTGTTCATTGTTAATGTTAGTTAAAACATGAACTAAATGTTATCTGTAGTGAACCTTATTGTAAAGTGTTACGGAATTTTTGTTTGAATATTATCATTAAGTAGGCTATTTTTGTTTATATATTACAATAATTTATATTATCGTTTGCATTAAAGTGGCACAGTGCAACTCTTTTATCTAGATATTGGTATCAGCCATTTAAATCGGTCAACCACAAGTCGATATCAATTATTCATGATTATCTATTTCCTCACTTACCTAGATGCACTGCGATTTTCAGTATTTCGTCTGACTTTGTCTCATTCGTCTCACGCATTGACTCTATGTGAGCCACACATTCGACTTGGTGGATGGAATCAGTACATGTGCTGAGCTATTTCGTGTCTGTGGTCTCACTCAAGTACACACATGCAGAGAGTGGGCAGATGTCCAACAGAGTGGAGATTAGGTTGATATGGAGAAGGAGCTCTCTGCTGAGAATCAAATGGAATCAAAGTCTCTCCACCTACCACCTGCAATCAATCTTGGGGAAGAGCTTCATCCTCACCACACAATTACAATCAGCCATATTCAGTATCGGGTTTGTCCTCTTTGTTCCTCATTATCGACTACCACTCAACTCTGTGCACTCAACCTCAATAGAACGTCAGGAAGGCCGCTTGGGAGAAAAATGGACATGGACTGACAATCTGAGGGAGATGAGTGGAAGTGCAGGGCAGACACAAGAGAGCTCCCTGAAGAAATGGGCGGGAAGAGAAAATAATTGGAGTTAAAAAATTACAGGTTTAAAAGATTGCATCCTCATTGGTTCAGGATGTGGCCAGAAAAGTAAAGTTGTACTCATGTAGATCACCATTATAAAGTCATAGCTTAAATAAACCCTTAAATATGTGAAGAATATGTGAACAGTGCTTATAACTGTTCAATTTATACACTCACATTTCAAATAATTATATTCGGTTGTCATAAATCTAGATCGTTAATGACAGAAAGAAATGATATCGTTTCTCATAAAGATACATATATGTGGCATTGTACAAATCTGAAATAGACTCGATGACCTTGAGAATCACATGATACCATTGAGTGTTTTCAACATTCAAAAATGATAATAGAATAGATGATGTTAAAAATAGATGTTTCCTGAGCTGCAAATCAGCATATTAGAACGATTACTGAAGGATCATGTGACACTGAAGAGATGGAGTAATGATGCTGAAAATTCAGCTTTACCATAAGGAATAAATTACTTTCTAAAATAAATTAAAACAGAAAACAGTTAACACACACACACATACACATACACACACACACACACACACACACATATATATATATATATATATATATATACTGTATATATATATACATATACACTAGGGCTGTCAAACGGTTAATCGCTATTAATCGACATCCCAAAATAAAAGTTTGTGTTGACACAATATATGTGGGTGCACTGTGTATAATTATTTTGTATATGTGTAAATACACACACATGCATCTATATTTAAGAAAAAAATAATTTATATATAAAATATCTATATTTATATATAATATAAATTATAAATCTATATACAGTATATACATGAAAATATGTCTTAAATATATACAAGCATGTGTGTGTATTTTATATATATATAATAATTATGCACAGTGCACCCACATATATTATGTCAACACAAACTTTTATTTTGTATGTGAATTAATCGTAAATAATCGTTTTGACAGCCCTATATATATATATATATATATATATATATATATATATATATATATATATATATATATATATATATATATATATATATATAAATGAAATATCTTATGCTCACCAAAGTTGCATTTGATTGATTAAAAATACAATATATAAGATATTTATATAACTAATCTGTATATAATTTATATTGTACTGGTAATGTACATGTATATTTTTTCTGGTCAATAATTGAAGGGGCCTTTCTCTTTATTATGTTTTCAGGAAAGTTGCATCACAGTGCATTTTTCAAATGTATTCCCTAAACATTCATTTTTAAATGTATACCTTTAATACATTATCATTGCAGAAGAGGTGTATTCAAGTTCATGTATGTGTATGCGGGAATTGGATTTCTGAAGATTTCAGAATAAATAATAGAAAAAAAGAGTGCCATTGACCATTTAAGTTTCCTGCTTGGCAAACCACAATAATTTGATAGTTTTACAGTCCTATTCTGTGCCAACAATTGTCTCATGTACTGTATTTCCTAAAGTCCTTAAATGAAACATAACTGAGAGACTATAGTCTCATGGGCTGTGACAGAGCAATAAAACTTCCCACAGGGAATCTAAAACTGTGTTTAGTGTTTACTTTCCAAAGTAAGCAGTGAATCACTGTTCTGGAAAAACGGGTTAGAGAAACATTGCGAGAAGAAAACGTTTGCACATAAACAGGCAAATGCCTTATCCAAAACCCACGTCAAATGACTGTGAGAATTACACAAACTGCACGTCCCAGATGCCGTTAATATTCTCTCTGTTGTTCAGTCTGTTTCTCCTCTGCTCCTGGATAACCCTCTCGAAACAGTTTCGGCCCGCAGGAGTGTGTTGTTTACTAACCACGAGGGACTCTGGATCTCGCAGAATGCTGACTACAGCAGTTTCACACACAGGTTTCACACACACAGAGATGTGATAGGCCCGAGGCACAGACATACACACAATAAGATTAGGATTAGCATGAAGAATAGAGAAGATAGCAGCGGCTCGGAGGTAAGGAGCAGCACTAACGAAGCAATGTTGTCAAGAATAAAAATAAAAACACTTGAGAAGACACCTGTGGAAAAGAGAGAATAGTGTCTTTGCTCTCTAATGAGAAACATTATCCGTCAACAGATGCAGCGCAGAAAATTAGATTAAAATTTCCTTAAGCAAGAAAACATGTGCATTCATGGCAGAAGAGTGCTGTAGTTTAAGGCTTCAAAACACAAAGCTTCTGGCTTGGTTCCCTGCCAGCATGTCCCATGTGACGCTTTGGACTGATTCACAATTACTGTATATTCTTAATCAACTTTTTTGTAGTTTATATTAGCCTGGGTTTCCCCATACTGCCTTTTTATTGCAATGTTATTCAACACAGACACAAAGTTACCTTTCGATGCTGCCTTAGATATTGTTCTAAGTAGTTTAGAATGCAAATAAATCTCTGACCCATCGTCTTCTTCCTCGTCTAATTTCTTGCGCTCTACATACGTCATCTGGTTAGGTACTATTGAAACGATTGGCTATGATCTACATACAGGCGCATTTGATAAGACATTCATACTGTAGCACCCAAAAAAACGGCTCTGGGCATTCGTAAACCACGCCTCAAATGCAAGAAAATGAACATGTGGTTCCCAGACCAAATCTCAATGTCAGTGTTTATGTTACAATGACATCGCAATTTTTTTCAGTAAAGATGTAACTGCCACCAATGGGATTGTGGCCTGGAAAATAACACACACCCAATGTGTTTCAATTATGATATCATATTATATTTATAATGTATTTACTTCACATTTTAAATTCGTTTTTTATTTATCTGTTTACGGTTATTTAAAAAAAATATTTTGTAATTTTTTTTTAAATGTTTATTTTAGTTGTACTTGTTTTAGTACAAAAAATTTAACTAAATGAAAATGAGAAATGTTGCTTTGGCAACTAGCTAAAATCAAATAATCTAAAGTGTTTTTTTAATTATTATTATTATTTTGTAGGGTTTTAGTTAACCCCTATATACAAATATAAATTGCTTCCTACCAGTAAATGTATAAAACACATCAATGTAAATTTGTATAAAAGGGGAATCAGTAATAAACATACACATCATTTATATATATATGGGATCACATGCCACTACCCACAGTCACTGTGCAATGTAAATTTAAACATATGATATAAACGTTAATATTTGCATAACAAATTTTCATGGGTCTTCTTTTAAACATTTGAATAATGATTTGAATAGTGAAGTATTTTTGCATATATTTTACTATGACATCATCGCTGTTGGTTCCTTTTGAATGTCAATAGGAGATTTCCAAACATTTCTCCCATGAATTTCTTGAAGAGAAAAGTTAGCAAAGTCCAAACATTGATAGCTGAATCACACAAGTTTAATACTCTGGGTCAGAGTTTTAAAACCACCCCGACCAAAAAGTCGATTTGAGAAATATCAATATGGCACTGCCTTGCGAACACACGAAAAACAGTTGACTTTTCTCTCCCCCACTCCTTCATTCGGAGAATTGAGATAAAAATAAGACTAGAAGGAGTGCAATCTGCGCAGGTTAATAATTTCACATTGACCCAGCAGACAAAAACACTCTTCCTCCATCTGTCCTAATGAGACTGAGAGAGAGGAGAGAGAGAGAGGGGAAGTGATAAAAGAAGGCTTAGGAAAAAAGACATGGACAAAGAATGAAAACTGAGGCTAGATGGAAAGGAGAGAAAAAGCAGTGTTATGAAGTAATGGACGGGTTAATAAAATAAAAGAAAGATGGCCCCAAAGATGGCCCCCACCCTCGCCTCACTGTCGGGGCCCGGCCCCAAAGAGGGCCTCTTATCAAGAGGCGGGAGAAAGGGACCATCTCCCCTGTCTAAGGCACCATATGCTCACAATAACAGTCAAATTCGCACACAGATATCAAGCCTTTTCCATGCATATCAATTAGGTTTAATTAAAAATGCCGCTTGTCGGCACACACACACACACACACAGCACACACCTCCTTCCACATCCTGAAGCTGTGTGTGAATACGAAGCATCTTGTTACAGCCGAGAATTCACAAAAAAATGCAACTAATTGATATTCACATATTC